>JAWPHD010003252.1:170000-224035 GCA_037043455.1 Cyrtodaria siliqua | reverse complement strand
GACCCTTTACAGCCACTGCATGTTTAGTGTTTGGACCTATATACAATATGCGTTTCTCTTTTGATTGTTCGATGGTCCGACAGATTGTGGACCCAGTTATGATGTCCGTCTACCTAAATCCCTGAAAGGAATATTAACGTTTAATATTAAACATCATTTTGCTATTCCACTCTTGTTTAATGTGACGTCATCCGGTCCATAATGTTGCTTATACATAACTTACTATAAATAGTAACACAATTCAGAAGATAAACAATGATTATCAGTCCTTGTTCTGAAATCCATAATCGGCACACTGTGCCATTATGGATTATGGAAAATCGGGCCAATAGCAACAGACTGTCCGCACGCAATGACGTCGGACGTCATCAAGCAACATGATTCACAACGATCCATCACATACCGACCAGGAGCGGAGGTTGAAATCTCGAGACTGCAGTTTTCACAGCCCAGTAAATATTGTTTTCAAAAATCATTATAGATCTTGTGACAGACGTTGTTTAAAAACAGACAGGGCAGAAAACATTATATTAAGAACAGTTTATAATTAACATACGTAATTTCATTATTTTGCAAAACAATTGTTAGTAGACTACTTCCGATAGCTTATTACGGACGTGTGAAAAAAACGACGATCCAAAATAAATCATGAAACGTATTGATTTAATTGTTGTCAGATTTCAGTATAATATAACACCATTTATGTATGGTGCTTCGGTCCATATGATGTTTATGGACTGGCAGTCAGACCATAACTTGCAAATGGATCTCAGCACCATACATTATCTGTTAACATATGTGTCTGCATTGCGTGACTGATAATTTTTATGTGCTGGTGGCTTCTGCCAATCCAATGAGTACTTGCTGTGTGGCTTCCATGATTGTGATTGTTATATTCCTATGTCAGTGATCATCTTTGTGTTATATTGCCGGACTAATGCTGTCTCGAGGATTTTTTTTATTTACACTGTTCCGTCTAATTGGGATGACCCTAGTGTAAAGAAAAAGTGAGGTTAGGTGCACACTATACCATGGTTTAAACCCACCAGTGGCCTTTTTACGACTGACTGTTGCATCCAGTTTATGGTTTTGGTTGCCGCATACTTTACTTATGTATTTATCTGTCTGTTTTTAATTGTTTCATTTATTTATCCTGGTAATTCTTTCATTTATTTATCCTGGTTAATTGTTTTATTAATTTATCCTGGTAATTGTTTTATTTATTTATCTGGTAATTGTTTTATTTATTTCCTGGTAATTGTCTTATTTATTGGGTAATTGTTTTAATTATTTATCATGGTAATTGTTTTATTGATTATCTGGTAATTGTTTCATTTATTTACTCCTGGTAATTGTTTAATTTATTTATCCTGGTAATTGTTTATTTATTTATCCCGGTAATTGTTTCATTTATTTATCCTGGTAATTGTTTATTTATTTATCCTGGTAATTGTATCATTTAATTACCTGGTAATTGTTTTATTTATTATCTGGTAATTGTTTCATTTATTTATCCTGGTATTGTTTTATTTATTTATCTGGTAATTGTTTCATGTAATTGTTTCATTTATTTATCCTGGTATTGTTTTATTTATTTATCCTGGTAATTGTCTTATTTATTGGGTAATTGTTTTATTTATTTATCATGAGTATTGTTTATTGATTTATCCTGGTAATTGTTTCATTTATTTATCCTGGTAATTGTTTCATTTATTTATTCTGGTAATTGTTTCATTTATTATCCCGGTAATTGTTTCATTTATTTATCCTGGTAATTGTTTTATTTATTTATCTGGTAATTGTTTCATTTATTTATCCTGGTAATTGTTTATTTATTTATCCTGGTAATTGTTTCATTTATTATCCTGGTAATTGTCTTATTTATTGGGTAATTGTTTTAATTTATTTATCCTGGTAATCTGTTTTATTGATTTATCCTGGTAATTGTTTTATTTACTTATCCTGGTAATTGTTTTATTTATTTATCCCAGTAATTGTTTTATTTATTTATCCTGGTAATTGTTTTATTTATTTATCGCGGTAATTGTTTTATTTAGTTATCCTGGTAATTGTTATATTTATTTATCCTGGTAATTATTTTATTTATTGGTAATTGTTTTATTTATTTATCCTGGTAATTCTTTTTATTTGTTTTGAATGCGTGTTTTTGGTCGACTGCGCTCTATGAAAAATACATTCCTGTTCGACTTGTATATCTACATGTATATATCATGGACATTTGTTATTTAGACGACACTATTGTGTATATAGTATTATATAGTATATTAGTCTAATTAAGGCAGGTCCATGATCAGTACATAAAAAATGCTTATTAATAAATGCAGACAATTCTCAAGTTTTTGCGTCTGTGTGATCAATATCGATTCAGGACGTTTCGGCACCAAACCATTTCGACACCTAGACGAATCGGCACCTAGATGTTTCGGCATCAAACCATTTCGGCATCTATTTTAATCTTTACCCTAGACGTTTCGGCACCCATTTATATTTGAGTATTATAATGAAGTAAAGAAGTTAAGAAATTATATATTTCTATAAGATCACTTGTAATTCATTTAAAATGCGAAGTTGATTGCATTAACGGAAACTCCGAAGCGGTTTTGAGCCTGAATACAAACTAAATAGTGCCCATATGGTAATCACTTGTACAATAAAGTAATTTTATATTATATTGTAGCAAGGTCACTGAAATTCCGATTGTAATAGCTCAGGTGTAAATCGTTTAATTGGAAATAACTGAATATGTTCCCTTTAACATGTATAATAATGTATACCTAAGATCAAATACAAACTTATCTGTATTCATACAGTAGCTATTAATTATTCACTTTACCTTCCTGTCATCTCCATATCGACGACTAAAGGTATGTGACTTGAACAAGCCTCCACAAACTAATCCATTATTAAAAATCGTCTAATATAACGCATGCGTTATACTTTTCTTGTTTTTTAAACTGTTTACAAATAAATAAAGGAAAATAAAAACACTGTACGAGTCTAAGGTAACATCACGCAACACATTGTACGTGATTGTTAAAGAAACCAACACCTGTCGGAATTATACTTAATGCAATGGAAACCCTTATCTGTATATATTTTGAAAAGTAACCATAGCTATATCATTATAATATATACACTATACCAACATGACATCGCATATAGTAAATACATATCCATATATAGACAGTCATATACTGAACTATTATAATATATAAACAACACCACCATCATATTAGATACTTATTAAAGTTATCTTTTTAGGTTTGCACAGGTACTCATTTTCTGAAATATTTTAATGTATAAACAATGCCACAATGTCTTTATACATGTGTGTGTTAGTCTTTATTGATTTATAAATGGCACAAAGAAACATAATTATACAATTAAATAGTATTTTTGGTTCATAGACGTTTAAAAGAAATCCAGAGTGCCTTAATCCCGGCTTTAAGTAATTTGCAAAAGCTTGCCCCCACAACGTATCGTTTCTTTTGAATAAAGCAAAATCATTTGGTCCTCCTCCAAACAGTATGGTTAATAATATTCATTATTTGATTAAAACTGATTTAAAATGCTCGCCCCAGAAATATGCATTTCTTTGGTTTCCCAGTATTATCAATAATTCGAAGGCGATTTGTAAATTAAAGATCACCTCACAAATAAGCCTTTCTTGTGTTCCATGGCTTTATTGTTTGGTCAACAGTGATTTGCAAATGCTCGCCTCACAAAGAAACTCAGTCTTTCCCAGGTTCATTAATTCAAACACACGGAAAATCCAGCGGGGCCATTAGTGAACAAGCTTGCCGTATCCTGAGTACGCTGGCAAATAAAAGACTACGAAAGAATGCTTGCTGATATAATTGAAAATGAATTGCGAATGAATTTACCCAACAAAACATTGCATTAGGACTTATTATCTAATTTTATAGAATAATGGAGAGGAGAGTGTCAATGAAACAAATAGAATTAAGCTACAAACTGTAGACCTGAACAATTCTGGAAATCTTTTAAAAGGAATCGACGGTACATTGCCACAGTTAATCAACCACGCTAAGGACATATTTGTGTAGCAATACTGGCGGACAATGGAACAGAGGCGATGGACTTAGAGGGTGAAACAAATTGTGTTAAATATGAAGAGACGGGAGAAAATAATCGTCTGTATAAAGTCTTATTTATAGGTGATTATGCTGATTTCGAAGGAAATTGGATTTCCATGAAGTTAATGGAGATCTGGAAAATTAAAGGCGATACTGTGAATGAGGTTTTTAGTTAGTTCCAATTGCATGCACAATTGTTTACAAATCTTCCATTTAAAAAGTCAATGTAATTCATTTGAAAAGGATCTAAAGAGCAAGGAGACATGTTACTTCAAGGCAAAAGTAATTAGTCCCATTATCACACATTTTCCAAGTATGACATTGTATCTAAGACAACCCAAATAAAAATAAAATATTTTCATACCATTAAAGCAAGTCAGAAGATAAGTAAACCTAATGATTCTAAACTTAATACTTTGCTCACACTTTTGATATAATTATTCACTTTGAAAAAACGACTGTTTGAATTCACTGACCATTTGACCTGTCACAGACATATGCACAGTCCGCATCCCTATGCCCGACAAGGCCGACACGTTTACTAAAAAAATAATCTCATTTATCATTTGTAACCCCTGCCCAAACCGGGACGTAGCAGGTGTAAAGAACAGGGCTTTGAACTTTCGACTGTCCCGGTAGTGCTGTGGATAGCAGGGGGTTTGCATCCAAAAAAAAGCTAAGGAAGACAGCGGTCCCAGAGGTATCACTATATTTTACTAGAAATTAGTTTCTATGATAAAAAAGACAGATGAAAAAAATATCAGTTTCATATGTCACATCAAGAGTTCTTCTGTTGTTGTTTACCATAACATAAACATAACAAAATGTCTCGAAAAATTACGTAGACTCAATGTAAATGCTGGTCTAATTTATTTTTTATTTTTTTATTTCGTCCTTCCTACTGCAAGTGTTTGAAAAATTTCCCGTAAACCAATAAATAAAAAAACTCTGGCCTAATTAACATACTAATCAAATATCAATATCATGTTTTCTGGATTTATAATGATACATTAAGAAGAATTGTGTATGTCAATCCAAATACGAAAAACAACATCAGTTTCGCATGCAATGTGCATAATGCCTGATGATTCGTCCGATGTAATTATTGTTAATGGCATTGTTTGATCTGGAAAACTCGACGACTCCGATAGATTTTGTTGTTTCGATTAGTAATATTAATGGTTGTGATGCTTTAAATGTAAACTATATTTGTGTTTCATGAAGTACGCTTTAGTTTAAATATGTATATGGACAACTACGTGCAATATGAACCACACATGAATTAATATTCATGAGTTTACATTAAAACCCGCTGTGTCGACCTTTTTTCCAGACCAAACATTTTCATAAACCATGCGGCTCAATTCAATGCGCTTGCACATCATATTCAGCTTTAACCCGCTACATATTTATAATGGACTGTTCTTTCTTTGAATTAAGACCATTCCATTTATGTGACAAAGGAAAAATGACTGATCAACAACCGGACATTGTAAACCCTGATCAGCTGATCTGGGTTTATAATGGACGCAAAGGCTATGATAGTCGTGCTTAGCGGGTTAAGGGGTAAAATAAGCATCTTCTTCATTATTTGTATTCCTTGAAACTGCGGTTAGTTATAAAAACATATATTTACATACCAGAATGCTTTTTTTTTTCATTTGAAATTATATAACTTGACCTATGTACTGAATGTGCTGTGTTTATTTAAAAAGAAAAGAAACACACACACAACAACATCATAATACCGAGCAATTAGGATTCAAGACATCAGGTGGATATTTATTACAATAGTATCGTCTGAGAAAGCTTACATTACACGTTTACATTTTTAAACTATTGTGTAGTGTGTGTGTGTTCCTAAAGTTTGAAGTCCCATCGCTCGCTAAGACACAGAAGCTAAAGACAGGTGGGGTCCCTGGTCTTTTAAACAGCGTGCTTTCTTTATTAACAAAGTTCCGTTTTATTGGAATGACAATATGGTACGAGTGAGCTTTGGTAAACACTTGAACCTGGTTTAAACATCCCACAGCCATTTTATCACTGAAATTCCGAGGCAGTACCCCTATTACCAACACATTTATGTTTGGGGTATCGCACGTGGTGATTTTGCCATTATACTATACTTGTCTTTGTTTTGACTGTCTTCTGTAACTGCCATATTTCCTGCTCAGCATACCTAGTTTATAAACGTTTGAAATAGCACGAACAACTGTCTATATTTGTTGTTGGCCTCATTGCCGCCTTTTGAATTTAATTATTATTATTTACCAGTTAATAAAATCTTTTTTTGCATATTTAACTATATATATTTTTAATTATTCATTCGTAAAGACTGTTAAACGGACTTTGTTGTTTGGTTTTGCAGTTCAATTACTTTAAGTGTATATACTTTGTATTATATAAGGGTGAGAAAATACATACATCTACAAAATACCTTTCAAAATTTTGTTTCGTATTTGTTATTTTCGTGTTTGTGTACTCCTGATGGCGTAAGACGAAAGCGCTTGTTTTTTTTATAAACTGTGCCCTGTACAAATGTTTTTTTCCCCATCTACTTTGTATTAAATATATATATATCTATATACAGCTATAATTGTATGTATGTATGCGTTGATGGACCTCATTTTTCACAGAACGTCTTCTTCACACGCGTTAAGAATCCGGTCGCATTCTTCTCAGTATTCGAACGCATTTTTCACATTACATGCGAAATTTGCGTTAACGATTTACTTATCATGTGCCATGAAAACACATTTTTCCACACACGTAAAAAAACCTGAAAATATGACAACAAGTAGCCAAAAGGCATTTTTCACATGAATTTCAATTAATAGCTATTTTCGTGAAGTTATGGAAATTGTAGATAAAGTAAACTTTAATGTGATAAAAATTAACAATATAATAGATATATGTCTGTCCTTCCGTCCATCCGTCCGTTCTTTCGCCTGTTTCGTCTGTCTGTCTGTCTGTCTGTCGTCAGTCTGTGGGTCTGTCTGTCTATCCGTTGGTCCGTCAGTCGGCATCTCTCTTCTTCACCCTTTGTCGGCGTATCAATGAAGTTTGCATGAGCACGTGCGCCAACGGGTTTCAACTTCCTTCGCAGAGTTGTCTTTCCTTATATTTCAAAATTTAGACTGTTACACAGCCGTCAATTTAAATTGACGCTTGTTTGAGTGCAACGGGACATGCGCAGTGAGGCAATCTATCGGGCATTAGTCCCACAACCCAGACATAGGTCCCAGGTTGCTATAAAGAAAAGCTCTGTAAATTTGTTTGACCAAAGACACAAGCTATCCGAAAAACTACTTGAGAAGTTCTGAAAAGCCTCCTCCAAAAAGTCGAACATTTTGTCAACAAACTATATTATATACAAGGTATGACAGCGGCCTATTTAGCCGGGGCAGACTTGCGTAATAATGTATTGGTACTCGATTCTTCAACGTAACGCTGATTTGTGTAGGTACCACATATGCCCTGCAATGACAGTTACGAATGCAGATGTGAGGGGAAACAGTCTATGAATTATGGGATTATTACGCAATTCCGCCCCGGCTAAAATGGCCGCTGTCATACCTTGTATAAAATATAGTTTGTTGACAAAATATTCGACTTTTTGGAGGAGGCTTTTCAGAACTTCTCAAGTAGTTTTTCGGATAGCTTTGTCTTTGGTCAAACAAATTTACAGAACTTTTCTTGATAGCAGCCTGACACCTATGAACCCAGACAGTTTCCAGACGTGAAAAGTTTTGACTACAGCGGGGCTCAAAATCATGGTTGTGATGTGGGGAAAGTGATTACAAACCAACGGTCTAAAACTTTCTTTACACACGTGTGAAAAATGCGTTTCTGTTAAAATCGGCAGAAAATCCGTACGCATTTGTCACATTGGCAAAATGTGAATAATGCGACCGAGTGTGTTATGACGAGTAGAGATACAGTTTATCAGCGTGTGTTGCAGCTATCAGTTTTAGGAAGTGAATGCATACGTTTGATTTCTGTGTCTCTCATCATAGCTAGGCGCCCTGCCGTAGTTCGTCCGAAGGTTGTCTGTCCTTCGCAAATATTGTCTCCCTATATAGATATATATATATATGATCTCTATTGCCGTTTAAAAAATAAAGACTCTATGTTAAATTATTTAACTCCGCCAAGCTTTGGGACTTACGACCTTCGTCAGGGCTAATTTATTACTCAGTTATTGAGTAATAAATTAGCCCTGAACATTGAGTAGTAAATTAGCCCTGACGAAGGACATAAGTCCGAAAGCTTGGCGGAGTTAAATAATTTAACATGGAGTCTTTATTTTATATATAAATGGTCCTATGAAAACCACAGCACCCAAACACCTAAACTCAATCGCACCGTTGTTTCGCACTGTATCATCAGCTGAATCAAAATAAATACTCTGCAAACATAGTGGCGGAGACGTTTACCGATTTGGAACGGTCAGAAGGCAATATGGCCCACTGGTTGGCGTAAAATGAGTTCATGTGTAAACAGCATCGTTAGTATGCTGTCGTCAGTACCCAGATTGACAAGATATTGGAAATAAAAGTACATCTCATAGAAAGGTAATGTCTAACAACAAGTTCAAACCCAGAGAAATTAGCGAACGATACACGTAAATGTTGGTGTAAAGACATACAAATCCTCTAGTATCATTAGAAACACCTGAGGATATTTTTAGAATTGTACTGAAAAACCATAATAGTTTCAGCCAAAGATAAAACCAATCTAAGGTACAACCAAAATACCTGAGGGACGAAAGTTCATGCATCTACCTACCTTTGCAGTGTTTCAGAAGATGAAAACATAGCTAGTTTGGCCAAGAAAAATGAAGCGTAGTAACTGACTGTAGATGGGTCAATAATCCACTAGTAGGCCCTTAGTTGTCCATTATATGGTTGTCCTTATGAGTGATGTTTGGTTGTATCCCATCTCTTTTCAATGTTGAACATTTTTAAATACTTATATAATTGTTAGCTGTTGTTAAGAGGACAGCTCTTAGGCAGATAGTATGTTTTGGTAGTCTTCATGATCTATAAAAAAAAAAAGTCATCATAATCAACTTAAATATTTTCCAGAGATAACCAACTGTTTCAACATTTTTCGAAATGTTGTCGGTTTTAGCGATTGTTCGGGCAAACTGGGGTCCACTTAAACAGTTCTAATTGTTGCAATTAGTATACGGTTTAGAAAGTAAAATAATCGTTTAGGAATTCGCAGTCGCAGACCAACGCGATGGAATAAATTACCGAACTTCCAAATTCAGCCGCAATTACGTTTCTTTGTTTCTGGTAATCGGTTCCTAATTGGCGTCGTAAGGTGGTATCTATGGCTTTCGAAGGACGAACATAAACGGAGAGGAATGAAAATTATCGCCATTTAACGCTATTGATAATAATTATGTGTTAAATAGGGTGCCGAAGATCACACGCGATAATATCAACCTTGCAATTTAAAGAAAAGCGAAAATTTAAATAACGGACCTTTGACCTCTGTTTAAAGCTACGGTAGTTTTTGTGACATAGAGGCGTTCAACGATTACCTGGGCTCAACATAACTGTATAAACATGCAACATCTGTGTGTCCGATTTTGTCTACAGTGATAGTCATTTTATTGGCTGTTTTTATAGCCGTTATTGGGCTATATTCTCAATGCCAATACAGATTTTTTTCTTTAAATTCCAAATCGTCAGGGTATGGGTTATGTTTCCAAAGTAGAGAAGAAAAACACCAATCTCTACCCAGATTACACTCCTTCCTCATTTGACTCTGTCAACGTCAAAGGAATTAGGGCGAACGGTTAGGTCACGTGGTTATTCAAAATAGTTATGACGATGCTTATAATAAATCCTTTTGCGTGATCTTTAAAGATAAAATCTAGACCTATATTAAATAATTTTAATTTTTATTTCTATGAGTTAATTTTTTTTAGTAATTTTTTACTATCTAGCTTCGGTTTGAAATGTTTACATATGCGTTTCGATTGAGGAGACTTAAGTACGTATTATTTTTTTTAGTAAAATAGTCCCGATTAAAACTAAATTGTTTTGATGCATTATTTAAAATCTTGTAACATCTAATTTGCAGATATTCTGAAAATTATATTTACACAAGAAATAAATAAGTTATTTATAACATATTCCAATTTAACAGGTTTTACCAAAATCTTGTAATTTAGTAGTTAGCAGAGATATATGTGAGTGCAAGGAACGATAACTCTGCGTGGAGATTGGAAAAACACGTGTTAATATGCGTCTCCTTAGTTTGGACAATTTGGACCAATCATTTATCGGACAACACTGTTTTCAACCGTTTCCATGTGGGTTTTTTTCTGTTTTTTTCATCAAGATATGTTTGTTTCTTCTAAAGCAAACTCTGCAATAAATTGCATGACGTTATTTAGCGTCTCCGTGGTCGAGTGGTTAACGACGTTGCGTTGTAAACCTTCTCGCCTCTCACCGCTGCGGGTTCGAATCCCACTGGGAGCTCGACTTGTAAGTGAGAAAGTGTCGATTCTTACAGATGGCGGGAGGTGTACAGTACTGGTACTGGTTATACACAGGAAAACTGGGTGGTCTGCCTCCACCACAAACAAAAATCGACCGTCATATATATATAACCTGACATGTGTTGAAAATGACGTTGAACATCATACATAGTGCGATGCTATTATAAAACTAAAGCAGTAATATAATAAAGTTATGACCACCATTGACCATATTGAATTTTCGGTCGACCTGAAATTTTGCTGGGATCAATAAGACATCAAGAACAATGTTCCTGTGAAGTTTCATGAAAATCCGTCAGGTAGTTTCAGAGGAGTAGTCGCTACAATGTTTTACTATATAAACTCTATGTAAACAAAGATGGCGCCTGGCGGCCATGTTTATTGTTGAATTAAAATAACTTTGGAATGGATCAACAACATGTCATGCTGATCATTTTAGAAAAAGTCCCATATCAATATCACTTACAGTTTTCAAGAAGTAGTCGCTACAAACTTGTTTTTTTTTTAAATTATTTTTAGCCGTGGCGGCCATTTTGAATTTTCGGCCGACCTGAAAATTTGCTAAGATCATCTAGACATCAAGAGCAACATTCCTGTGAAGTTTCATGAAAATCCGTCAGGTAGTTTCAGAGAAGTAGTCGCTACACTTTTTTACTATATAAACTCTATGTAAACAAAGATGGCGCCTGGCGGCCATGTTTAATGTTGAATCAAAATAATTTTCGACTAGGATCAACATCATGTCATGCTGATCATTTAAGAAAAAATCTCATATCAATATCAAACCTATTTTTAGCCGTGGCGGCCATCTTGAATTTTCGGCCGACCTGAAATTTTGTTAGGATCAACTAGACATCAAGAGCAACTTTCCTGTGAAGTTTTGTGAAAATCCGTCGAGTAGTTTCAGGGAAGTAGTCGCTACAAGAAAAAGTTTACAGACGGACGGACAGACAGACGGACGTCGGCATAAGCTTTGCTGATCGTTGATCAGTCGAGCTAAAAATCGACATATAACCTTACATGTGTTGAAAATGACGAAAAACACCATATTTATATATACACGAGCATCTTTGTGTTTTACTTATATTGCCTATTAATCATGTTAATGCTGCCTTGTTGGTTAGAGAATAGTTCATGGCGGGGATTTCGTTATTTACACTGTCCCGTTTTATTGGGTTGACAGTAGTGTAAGTGTGAGGTTTGGTGCACCCTAGAACCTGGTTTAAACCGCCAGCGGCCTTTTGCTGCCACTGACCGTTCCAAGGCGGTAGCCCAATTGTTAACCCCTTTTTCGTGTTTGTGACGTCATATGCCTTTATTCCTTATTAACATTGCCATTCATGTTTGTCGTTTTGTGTGCTTTTTGGTTTACAATGTTCTGTGAAAGCTACATTTCCTGTTCGACTTTTATACTTATTTTTGCAATGGGTAATTGTTTTATTGAGTAAACAAATGATATCCTTTATTTACTTAAAGTAGCTATCCCGCCAACAACAGCCAAACTTTAAAACATGTACACCATGTCCTTTCTTTTTTTGGAACCATAATCAACGGCCCGTTTATTGAATATATATATTTATCACATAACGTCCCTTGTTAGCAGTGTCGAACACCCATGTAATATTCTGTTGTATGACACACGTGTAATACAACCTGGAACGATTTTGATTGGTTGAGTTAAATCTGTAACACTACGCAGGTTTTATTGACTGAAAATATTTTATATATTATAAAGTCATCTAGATCTAGGTCGTAAACTTAGTAGTTACCACAGCTTATACTAACTAATGAAAGTTATACAAATCAGTGTGCAATTTTGTTAAAGTCGTCATAAAACGCCTTTTGTAATGAGATAAAACACGAACTCTTTGATACTCAACACTGTGTGTGACGTGACGTTGCGACGTCACATAACGTTCTGCCTGATTTTATTACGTTTTGGCGCTAAAGTGTGTCTGACGTCGTGGCGGTTTTATGTCCATCTGAATTATTATTTAATTATTTGATTGCAATGTTATATGATAAAAAGTATCTTAAACTCGTTCCCATTCCATATAAGATTTATGAAACGAGTTATGAATTATTTTTAATTTTAGCGAGCCTTTTGGCGAGTTAAAGTTAAAAATAATTCATAACTCGTTTCATAAATCTTATATGAAAAGGGAACTCGTATATGTATAACAGTAACAAACATAGATTATATTAAATGTGTCTTCACTTGCTCATTTCGTGTTTTCATTTTAAGCCACATACATAATATAAAGAAAAATATATAACAACCATTTATTTTCATTCATTCATTCATTCATTCATTCATTCATTCATTCATTCATTCATTCATTCATTCATTCATTCATTCATTCATTCATTCATTCATTCATTCATTCATTCATTCATTCATTCATTCATTCATTCATTCATTCATTCATTCATTCATTCATTCATTCATTCATTCATTCATTCATTCATTCATTCATTCATTCATTCATTCATGCATTCATTCATTCATTCATTCATTCATGCATTCTTGCATTAATATATTTGCCATAGTCAATGACCAGTTTAATGAATATGTCTTTATAATATGAACTAGTTATCACACAAGATAAGTAACATATACTTAACGCCATTAAAAGTGCAAGTTTTTTTAATATTTTGTGTTTATTTTTAATTAAAATGTCTCCAAGATCGATTGCATAATTCCGATTTTATAATATTTCAATACACAGATTTATAGGGAATGTGGATAATTTCTAACATACACATAACACTGCACTCGATCTTGGAAATAAACTCAAAATAAAAAAACTTGCACTTTTAATGGCGTTAAGTATATTTATCATTTGACTAAATCATCCTTCTTTCGGTGTCTTCTGTATGTATGAAGCACACTAAAACACCTGCTATGTATATATATATGTCTGTGATACACATAATATTATATAATTGTATCAAATTGTTCATGAAAGTATTTTTAACATCATTGTAAACATAACCTTCTTTTATGCTATTTAACCGCCGCATAAATGAAAAAGCATAAATACATATGAATAATTATATTGTATGAACTACCAGTAGGAAGCCCATATATGTTGCTACATGTCTTCTATGTGAGAGAAGAGCATGCTATGAGAGGCTAGTAAATTCCCGATACAGTTATCGTTGGCTTGTACCGTATTCATCTTTCTTGTCGAAACGAAATACAAAAAGGAGAATGGCATGCTAAATAAGTTAATTTATTTTTTATTTTTTACAGTGATATAATATACTGTAATGCACTAATAGTTTCTTCTCAGATTCTTCGTCCTTTAATTTGATATTTTAGTATGCTAATAATACGATAGTATGAGCCGTTAATAGAAGAGTTAATTTCATCATATTTAGAGCTGTTTCTGATTTTCCATATTTGCCATTTTGTTTCATAAATAACGGAGTTGAGTAGTATATTTAATTTCTTACTATAGAATCCTATAGCAACATGTTCAAACTTCAGATTGTCGAATTCGATGTCGAGGATCTCTGAAACATCATTTAAAATTACATTTATAATTAATTCCCCACAGTGGTTTAATAACATCGCAGTCGAATAATAAATGAAACAGAGCTTCTCTATCATTTGTACACATATTGCATACACCGTCCGATAATCTCATAGTATGTAATCGATGTTCCAAATAAATAGCATTATGATTTCAATGACCCAAATGAGTATTTTATATTTTGCCAAATTGGTTTCCATGTGATAGAACCTACCCCTAATTGTTCCGCCCATTTAAGTTCGCTTTTAAGTTTATCAACTTCATAGTTCATTGACGTTAAAATATGCGTTATGTTTATTTATTTGATTTGTTTTTTTCGTTCTTAATGTTTAAAATGTAGTTTTCTTCCATATTAAATGCCCTGTTCATGTCAACAGCATAATTATGCGCATGACTGCATTGCTAAAATGCTTTTTTTTTTAATCGATGATTTTAATCTCGTCCAATCGGAAATCCAAATTTGTTTATGTTTAGGATGTTTCAGTAAATCCTCACTTGAAAGAAAATCGTGGGTGTTTTCATTCCAAATGTCCGCTAATGTGAAAATGGCACTTTTTGTAAATGATTCAAAGAAAATCGATTTATTCTGGAAACAAATAATTCCATGATTCCCAAGCACCTGTTGAATATTGAACGGGGAAAAGTATTCCATGCCAGTAGAGTTCGATTATAAAAGGGCGATATTATGTTGTGACCGGTAAGACCATTTATTGATGAACAGTTACATAAAAAATGTTCTTTCCGGAAATGTTTATCCGCAGTATTTAAATAGTGTTTGCCTATCGCATTCCTGTTTTCTAATTCTGAATTTATTATTTTATATGCAGTTTTATTTTTTATATACCAATTTACCTTTTCAACATCGATCATGTAAAGGCCATCCTTTTCGAGGTATGTACACAATGCTAAACCATAGATATTATTTACATATTTTGAAAATCCAAACACTACAGACACAACATAAACGGCTTTAACCAGCCAAGCCAAAACCCAAAACTGGAGCGTCGACTTAAGAGTTACCAACTCATAATTCATTTTACGGATTCAGTCACGGATATGTTAAGAACCCGTGAAGAAAGGTATTCTTTTAATCGGCATAAATACATTTATTATATGACATGAACATCTGGCTAGTTCTGATAAACGGTTTGGTACGTTTGCCGTTATTTGGAGGGTTAGTTTCTTTAACATTAGTTTTCGTTTCGCATGAAGCCAGGACGCGAAAAGTATATAAATATTCAAATAGTTCCATAATTGTTATTATTATATAACCTATAAATAGACGCGTTTTCATTGGCTAAAAAGTAATTTTTTAGAAAAAATATCTAGCGATATTGACCTGTTTTTTTGATATTGACCTGTTTTTTTGATATTGACCTGTTTTATATAATTGTTTTTTTGATATTGACCTGTTTTATATAATTGTAAATTGAGGGTTATATAATAAAACAGTTATGGACTTTTCAGCTGTTATACATGATGTTGATATGTACCAAAAAATCATTATTGACCTCGGCTATCGCCTCGGTCAATAATGATTTTTTTGGTGCATATCACATCATGTATAACAGCTGAAAAGTCCATAATTGTATAATATTCATGCAGGATACTATATGTACTGTTCAGTTTGTGGTATTGTTTATGTCCATTGATACATAATAATATCCTGTTCTATATGTTAACCACGAACATAGTCGCTTGAAAGGTTCCTGCCACTATGTCTTGTGTGAATAAATCGGGATTTCCTTATAAGGACCCTTTCATTTATTTAAAGTACGCTAATTTAAGTTTCCTTTCTTCAACCTGACAAGACAATAATTTGTTAAGGGTTTGCCCACGATGAAAGTTGATCTGTCATAGTTTAGTTATATCACTAAATTAGCCGGATCGCTTACAAACGAGGCGCTCCTTTCTCATAAAATCACAAACTATGTAATATCAACAAGGATAAACCTGTTATTTAAATCTTGTATTTTATAAACTACCCATTTTGATACTGTTATTATTATAATCTTATTTTGTACTTGTATTTCATTTCTATCAACGTGAATAAAGAAACGGGACATCTTCCATTTTAACACCTGTAAGCAATTTTACGGGTATATGGTCATGAAAGGAGTAAAATTTGCGGGTGACAACGATATTTTGATGTATTGCAGTAGCGTTACTTGGGATAAAACATTAGCCCGGTAGCTTGCAAGGAGAAATGTTTACAAACACACAACAGTACTGTAGCTACATTTGAATTTGTGTAAATCCTTATTCAATAAAACATCATGACATTTACAAAAAAATAATCGGCTTATTGCATATTTTGCAAGCGTTTTACGCTTGCCTGTATGTCAAATGCATAAGCGGAATTGGGGCTGTTTACAGAAAATGCAAGAGCACAAGATGTTGCGAAAACACACACACACCCACACAACATAAAACATGCTGCTGGTGAAAGTAAAATTCGGGTCCCATCTGTCTTGACAGCTTTAATTTCGAAGGTCTCGACGTTACATTAAATACGTAGACAAAAACGATACTCGTGAGACAAGAAACATAGAAACCAACGCTGATGAAGAGATCATTGATAGCAGACGACAATTTTGAATTCTTTATCAAGTTTCAAAAATATGCACCTTACTTTATTTAAGTATTAAATATATGGAAACTAATTTTAGATTTGATATGTTTTTCTTTCTTTTTTCTTTGCTTTCTTACGAACGGTTTTACTAAATAAATGCCTCAATATATGCAAAAAAAAAGAACTTGTTCCCAACTTACCGAGAAATTATCAAAAGGAGTATGATTAGAAAATATTCCAATAATTTATCAAAAACTATTATTATTATTTAAAATTAATAACTTCTTTATTGAAATGTGTTGTTATGGTACATCTGGAAAAAGGCGTATACTTCCTATTTTCCACGAACAAGCTGTATATCGCATGACGTGGAAATCAAAAACACGTTTTAAAAAATTTACAACGTTTTTTAAATATAGCTAAAATATTATTTACAATATTGTACACGACGTTTGAATTCAGAAATGTTATACTTAGTTTTAGGTATTTACCAAGATAATCTGTATATTTTCACATGTGTTCGTAAACCCTTTCAAAGAAAGTGATTTATTTAAGAAAGTGTAACATATTTTATATGACATTAACTCTAACCGTTCCAAGGTGGTAGCCCTATTGTCAAACCTTTTGTGTTTGTGATGTCTAATTTGGCAGTTTGTTCATCTTTAAAGTTGTTCTTTGTTTCTGTGTGTGTTTGTGGTAGACTGTCGTCCTTGAATGCTACTTTTCCTGTTCGATTTTTATATCCATATCTAAGACTTACTGTTCGGGGCGCTTGTTTTAGCTAAAGTTGTTTCGGGTTCTACATGAGCACTTTTAGTAATACGTACATACATTTTAAGACAGTGGAATTAGACGTGTTAGTGGTAAATAAAAATTCCTTTGTTTTGAAAATCGGTTGCGAAATAAATACTTAACAGCCAAAATGCGTTTTGGAAGGAGAGTTTCCCATGTAAATTCTATGTGGCTGGGACAGCAGCAAATTAAAATATCTCAAATGACTTCAGTCAGCCTTAATAGTTTGCTATAAAACGTTCAGGGTATCTTAATTTACGTTTATCCAACGTTTATTAAAATCCCCTTTTTTGATAAAAAAAAAATATATATAAAAGATCTTTTAGCTCTACTGGCAGAGCTTTTTTTTTTAGCTCTACTGGCCAGCAGAGCTTATGTACGTCTTCTGTCGTCCGTCGTCGTCAAACATTAACAGATTGTTAATATCGATAAAAGTTCGGACAAGTTTGAAAACCAGATCGGACCAGTAACAGCAGAGGCCCTTGATAAGTTAAAAATGCTATATTGTACCTAGATAAGACGATAGGGCCTTCTTTTTTCAACCGATCTTTACCAAACTTCACCAGATTGTTAATATCAACGAAAGCTCGGAAAAGTTTGAAACAAGCCAGATCGGACTAGTAACAGCGCAGTTATGGCCCTTGATTTAGTTATAATGATTTAGTTATAAATGCTATATATTGCCTCGTTAAGACGATAGGGCCTTCATTTTGCATTCGATCTTTACCAAACTTTAGCAGATTATTACTATTAATAAAAGCTTGGGTAAGCTTGAAAAGTAGCCAGATCGGACAAGTAACAGCGGAATTAAGGCCCTTGATTTAGTTATAAATGCTAAATATTGCCTCGTTAAGACGATAGGGCCTTCATTTTGCATTCGATCTTTACCAAACTTTAGCAGATTATTACTCTTAATGAAAGCTTAGGTAAGCTTGAAAAGTAGCCAGATCGGACTAGTAACAGCGGAGTTAAGCCCCTTGATTTAGTTATAAATGCTATATATTGCCTCGTTAAGGCGATAGGGCCTTCATTTTGCACTCGATCTTTACCAAACTTTACCAGATTATTACTATCAATGAAATATCAGACAAGGTTGTAAACCATCTAGATCGGACCAGTTACAGCGGAGTTATGGCCATTGATTTAGTTAAAAATGCTACATGTTGCCTCGTTAAAACGATAGGGCCTTTATTTTTCATCAGATCTTTATCAAACTTTATCTTATTATTAATATCAATGAAAGCTCAGACAAGTTCGAAAACCAGCCGAATTGGACAATTTACACCGGAGGTATGGCCCTTGATTTTCTGAATATGCTATAGTTTGGCCTCATTAAGACGAAAGGGCCTTCATTTGACCGGATTTCAGTGAAACTTTGCAGAGTTGATCTGTACCAAGCCTAGTCGTTCCTGTAGTCACCGTGTTCTGGTTGAATGATTTTGGTGAAGTTATGGCCCTTCAAAATTTTAATTAACAAACTTTTTCCTGAGTTCTCTTGAACCCCTGGCCTGATTTAAACGAAACTTTTTAGGGATGATCAGTTCCAGGTCTGTGCATATCATCGACGTGTTC
This sequence comes from Cyrtodaria siliqua, assembly GCA_037043455.1. NCBI lineage: Eukaryota > Metazoa > Mollusca > Bivalvia > Adapedonta > Hiatellidae > Cyrtodaria > Cyrtodaria siliqua. The sequence continues at coordinate 204,925 of JAWPHD010003252.1, read as the reverse complement.
CAGTTGAATGATTTATTGCATAGTTATGACCCTTTAACGATTTTAATACACAAACTTGTTCTAGTTCTCCTGAACCCCTCGCCGGATTTCAACGAAACTTTGCAGCACCAAGCCTAGATGTGAGTATCATCGTCGTGTTCCGGTTTACATATTTTTGGCGAAGTTATGGTCCATTAAATGTTTTAATACACAAACTTTGTCCAGATTAATCTCTTATGAACTTCTTGCCGGATTTCAACGAATCTTGGCGGGGATGATCAGTACCTAGTTGCACCTGTCATTGCCGTGTTCTGGTCGAATGATTTTTGGCCCTTTTAAAGTCTTAATGCACGAACTTTGTCCCAACTAATTCTCCTGATCGACTAGCCGGATTTCAACGAATCTTGGCAGGTATGATCAATACACATTTTTGAAAGAGTATTGGGACTCTTGTTGATGCAGTGGCATTTTGCATTGGTGATGCTCTATCAAAAACAAATTTTGCACATGATTTTTCTATTTCTCCACCGATTTTGAAAAGTAAGGTGTATTTTACCATTGAAAATGTCTTTTTCATTGATATACAACTTTTCAAATTTAGGTGCAAGTTACAATTTTGTCTGAAAAGTAAAAAAGACAACGTTTGTCTGAAACAAAACACACAACTTCTCGTATTTGAATTTCGACCTGACAAAACATGTTTGTTAAATGGGATAACCGTTCTGGAAACGCATTTCAGTAGATGCAAACATGGAACAGGAAGTGTACCATTAACTAAACGCAACCATCTAAAATCACGCACATTCACAAAACGCAACCATCTAAAATCACGGACATTCACAAAACTCAACCATCAAAAATCACGCACATTCACAAAACGCAACAATCCAAAATCACGCACATTCACAAAATTCAACCATCCAAAATCACGCACATTTACAAACCTCAACCATCCAAAATCACGCACATTCACAAAACTCAACCATCCAAAATCACGCACATTCACAAAACGCAACCATCCAAAATCAAGCACATTCACAAAACTCAACCATCCAAAATCACGCACATTCACAAAACTAAACCATCCAAAATCACGCACATTCACAAAACGCAACCATCCAAAATCACGCACATTCACATAACGCAACCATCCAATATCACGCACATTCACAAAACGCAACCATCCAAAATCACGCACATTCACAAAACTCAACCATCCAAAATCACGCACATTCACAAAATGCAACCATCCAAAATCACGCACATTCACAAAACGCAACCATCCAAATTCACGCACATTCACAAAACCCAACCATCCAAAATCACGCACATTCACAAAACTAAACCATCCAAAATTACGCACATTCACAAAACTCAATCATCCAAAATCACGCACATCAAACAAGTACATGCAATGTAGTATACAACATTTGAAAGCAAAGAGTGAAACGCCACACACAAACAAGGGCAGGCAATACAGGTACAGCCTTCAAAATGCAATACAAGCATGCTCTTATTTTATTGTTTCAAACAGCGGCGTGACAGTAGTAGAGCGTCTGCCTCGCATTCGGTAGACCTTGAATTTAATCCTCGACCAAATTATATCAAGACTTCACAAGCAAGGTTTTACGCAAGCGTAAAATAGCTGCCGAGAGACAAGAAGTTAACATAATAATAAATCAAGTCACGGGTGTTAAAACAATATTGAAAAAATAAATGTTGTCACGGAGACATAAACACGCCACGACCGTTTTTTCTTACATTCTTCCCGACTTTTACCATCAGTTTTTCCTACCAATCGTTTTAAATCAATGTCGGCGACCTCGCTTCTTTCTGTTCAAGTACCTTGACATGCCTTACATATTGATTACAATTCACCCTTGTAACACCACATGCTAGAAGTACACATCAGCACAGAAATACAATTGTTCACATGTATTAAAGGGATACGTGTGCGTTAGAGTGTGCATTACAACACATATGATATATACTTAACCAAATTGCTAAGTATCAACCTAAGAATATGTCAATAATATTCTCATTGTTTTGTGTATTTTGTGCTTGATTAGAGATACGGTTAAACTGCAAAATAATGAGTGTAAATCGTCTACTCTGATTGCATGAACACATTTTAAAACTTTAAAGTCAATGTGTTTTCTTAGAAATAAGTTATAACACTTATACAACTGGGTATATAGGATTTTATTAAGTACTTCGAATTAGTCAAGCTTTCGATGTTCCTAATTCTAAAATATGCCAGTTAAAATTATTTTGGCATCATATTTTCTAGCATTACCTCTACAAATGCGTTTGCAAAAGAAATTTTCGAAATATTTAATGTTAACGCTGAATTACAGTTACTTGAATTTCAAACAATATTCAATTTAAAAGGAGATAATTTAAGATTATCCATATTTCATTTTTTATAAAGAATCTGCGATAAAGGGGTCAAATTTTTATGTTTTTTTCTATTATTTCATACCAATTTTAAGAATTTTATATCTTTAAGCGATCTTTGACTCATGTTATGTGTTTTATCAGCACATTTCATGTTTTCATATAAAGGTAGGGTAACTCTCAAAAGATGTAACAATTTAAACAAAAAATAAATGTTTTACAAACTATGGGTCAAAACAAAATACTTATCATATATCTTTTCTAAAATATATTTAAAATAAGTAAGTTAGTTAAGATACAAAATTTTACAAAATAGCAATTTTGTTCAGTGTAAACTGTTCACTGTTACCATGTGTAATTATAAGATTGCGTTATCAAAGTAAAAAATGTAAAGGAACTGTTGCTACCTTACCATTAGCAATAATGAAAACAATAATAATTAAAATTGATAAAAAATAAAAATAAAAAAGAGAAAGAATGAAATCAGCAGTCTTGAACCCTATCTTCCTCGGCATTAACACGACGAGGCTTGTGAATGTAATGTCAGTAGACTGGTTTACGAAAACGTCATTTTAGCAAGTGTAATGGTAACCTTTCAACATTACAAAATATGTGTTTATATCATTCAAGTTTTTCAGACGAGTTCTCCAGGAATTCAAGTTGTAAAGCTTGCTTATCGACACTTACATGAGCCACAGTCTGTTAACCATAGACAGATATAAAAGCCATATAAGGGTTAGCTGCCTTCGGCAGCTGAATAAGAATAGTGCTTATAGCTCTCTTCCTTGGCGTTCAGCATAAAGAGTAGTTGTAAGACTGGTCGGTGTCAGTAGTAATGTGACTGAGTGGGGTATTATGTCGCGTGTCTACTTCCTGGTACTCCAGCGTGGCAACACTATAAAGTTAAGTAAAGAGCTCACTGGTATGAGTAGACACTGTTGTGATATGACTGAAATATTGTTAAAAACGATGCTACATCTCAGTGTAGCAACGCGCTACGCAACTTTGCCGTACTTAACGCGGTTGTGAAGTGTTTTAAAAGTTGCGTAATGCGTTGCTACGGTATGCCGCACTTCTCAACTGCGGCAAAAGGTGCGTAGTTCGTTGCAACGGACGCCGCACTTCATAACTATTTTGTATGGAGTAGCGAAGTGTGGTATCATAGTAGATATTTTGTATGGAGTAGCGAAGTGTGGTATCATAGTAGATAGTATATATCGCACTTTGCAACTGTACGTAGATAAGAAATGGTCAGGTTATAGATTTTGAAAAATTAAAGGCCCTATTTATTACCAAAAATGATGCGGAATACAACAAATTTAATAGTATGCACATGGGAGGCTACAGGATTTCAGGTTAGGGGTGGCAATTTTGACCGGCGCCGTAATTTACCTCCCGGCGTCGGGAGATAGCGTTTTTTTCAGTCCGTAGCCATTTATTTTTCTAACTCGGGGGTGGGCGCCATCCGTTTTTGGCGGCGCAACGCCGGGGTTCTTACTTTCGGGTGCCGGGTTTTACCCGTTTTTCTGCTGTTAGCCTCCCACCCCCACCCACCCCACTCCGGATCCGCTACGATTGCAAGAAATTTACTGGAATTAGGACCATTCTGAATTGAAAACGGTTATACATTGCAATTTTGATAGGACGATATTGGCATACATACTCACACACGGATATTCCCTCCAACATATTCCTGTTACCGTGCGGATATCGCTTATTATCTGTCAACGTTTTCGTGACAGTAACCAATAACTGTATGAGTGATTATTAATTATAACAGGTGATTTTAATTCGATTTAATGAATAAAGGTAGGAGGTGACTATATGTTTAAACTATAATTTTTAACGCTTGGAATAAAGTTCCCAAGGACATTAAATTCATTTATTAGGTATCTCGTTACATGCAATTACACGATTAACATATCTTATTTGTCCATCCAAACCCAGCCATCATTACAAGCTGTTTAGGATCATGATTGGAATATAAAAAATCCCAATTAAAGTTGGCGTTAGTATTTGATCTCATTGTTGCGCACAATTGTTGCTCATTTATGATGTTGAAATTGTACAGGAAAATTGGTAGCACCCAGTTTTTGATTTTTTAAAATACATAATTGATTATGAAATTTATATTAAATAACCTTCTAATTTCTCTGTGATGTGTGGTTAAATATATAAATTGTTGTGTTTAGCCATTGTTGCATGTGGTTAAACTAAACGAATGATGTGTATAAAGTGTACGTTCCTTTAAGGGATGGTTTTAACTCTTAGGTAATGCCATTGCTTCACTTTTTTTTGTAATTATATAACAAAAAGCATACCACAACTTTTTGTATTTGAATTTCGAGCTGTCAAAACATGTTTAATTAAGCTGAATACTGGGATTATCCCTGGCGGTTCAACGAATTATATGGTCACATGACCTAGTTGGGGTGTGTGACACACAATTGGCAGTTAAAACTCTGAGCTTTTTTTAGAGAAAATATTTTTGCTATTGTTTCATTTCCAATAGTTTCATTACAATGTTTATTCTAGTGCAACGTATGGTTGCCCCTGTTTTTATACATACATATTGCTATATTTTTTTGGTCGAACGGGTCTTAAAGTTGAATAGTTCTTGAAAGAATTTATATTGTGTCGTAGCCATTCACATGATGTCCTGTTTAGTGGTCATCTTACAGCGGTTAACACTGATAGAGGAATAATAACGAGTTCGGTTACAATCGGACTATTGGCTAGCCTACTCGATTGTCTCATAACCGCATAGAGGACAGATATACTGAAAGAAATAAGTTTAGCACGGTATTTTGCATATCTAGCTTAAAGAAACTGAATGCTTATTTTATAATATGAAGCATTTGATACCTTTGACATGTAAGAAGGTGTTCTTGTTTTTCACTTATTATGTGTGATTCAAAGTAAGTATCAGAGTTATCTTCCATTTATATAAAACAAAAAATGTTCACATTAAAAATAAGAATATTATCAACAACAGGGTTAAACTTTAGTAAATAACTATTCTGGGTTTCGAGTGATAAAAACGCAAAAAACAATTGACATTAACCTTGTCATTATAATGAAATTACGAACCAAAGTTTTAAATTTTAAAAGTATCTCCCTTTATATTGAAATAAGAACGAAATTATAATTTCTGTAAAGCAGGTAAATTAAAACATGCTGCTACTTTTTTTGCAGATATCGTTTAAAAAAATAAGGTCCTGCATATACTTGTTTATATTGTAAATTGCGGCTAAAGCGCATAGCCGTGAATCTGCTCAATGCGATTTACCATGTTATTTATGTGCTAAACTTATTTCTTTCAGTATATTACGTATTGAAACAGTAAAAAGTAAAAAAAAAAAAATTGAATATTATTCGGGTATTTGGAAAACTGACATAAGACATTTGCCTCAATTAAGAACAAAAAAAGTCATATGTAACATTTAAAGCTCAATTTGAATGTGAACAATATACAATGGTAAATTTGAGCAGACATAAACGATCGACGCTTGCTCAGTTTAGGTGCGGTATTCTACCATTAAGGCTAGAGACTGGTCGTTACATTGGAGAGCCTCCTGAACAAATATAGATTATAAGAATCTTTCATGGGTATCCGGTGAAGATAGGGAATTCCAACCCGAGGTATAAGTGTTTTTATCGGAACAGACGCTCTACCGAGGTTCCGATTAAAACACTTATTCCGAGTGTTGGAATTCCCTAGCTGAGCCGAATACCCATGATAGATTCTTTTTCTTGCATATCAGAGACATGTTGTGCGTTGACGCCGCTTTGCATGTTTTCCTGCATACCGGAAGTTGGCGCGCGTGTTTTTTTATCTCGACCCTAGGGTGAGATGGAAATATCTAGCCCCGGTAAAATGTCCGGTATGCAAGAAATAAAAATCGAACAGCCAAAGTAGCATTCAAGGACGACAGTCAATCACAAACACACACAGAAACAAAGAACAACTTTAAAGATGAATATATTATATGTATGTAGAGTGTTTAATTGCTTTCAATTGTATTTCTTCTTCTGAGGAATGCTTTCACTAATTTAAATAGTTAGCAACTGTTCAAGGAAAGTTCTTAACTAGATATATGAGTTTGTCAGGTTCGTTCATAATGCATTGCATATGAATTAATTGTTTATGAAATACATCTTCTCTTATATCATTATAGAAAGAACATTTAATTAAAACATGAGTCTCGTTCTCATTTTAAATGTCATTGAAAAATCTGCAAAGTCTTATATGCAGCGGCCTTTTTTGCCACTGACCGTTGCAATGCGGTAGCCCTATTGTCAACCATTTTGTCTTATTTGGCCTTTTGTATATGTCTTCGTATATCACGTCTATTATATGAAAAGTCTGTAAAGATGACATAGGTCCACTGGACCGAGTGTAATATCCTTATTGTATTATAGGTTATTGAATTTGAATGACTAAATATTACTTGGAACTAGTTGTTTTGGCAAAGTACGACGAGCTTGCGAGTCGTCCTGCGCCAAAGCACCGAGTTTTTTTATAAAAGCTTAAAGTTAAATGTCTCGTACCCTGCGCTGCGAATCAGTAGTGTTATACTCACCGATCATTTGGGATCATAGAGCAGCAGCATTATGACTTTAAAGCAGAATATCAGACCAGTCAAGAAGTACTTCCGGGTCGTAGGGTGCTAAAATAGTTCCTCGAAAAAGATTTTAGTTTGCATGTGTTTTTCCCAAGATTAGTTTTTATTTCATTGTTAAATTTAACCTGATGTTAATTGAATTGAATTGAATGTTGTTTAACGGCTCATCAACACAGTACAGGTTATTTAGAGCCGCCCCAGAGAGAGGGGAAGGATACATAGGAATCCGGGAACCTGCCCTACTCTTATTATCGAATAGATTCCTATGGTTCTTTAACGTGCTCGGTTGATAGACCAATACACGGGACCGCCCGGTTTACGTCCCCATCCGACGGACGAGGCTAAGGAAAAGTGTCTTGCCCAAGAACACACCGACGGAACTCAGTGGCACCACGGAGGATTGAACCCGGGGCCTCCGGTTACAAATCCGCCGCGCTACCGACTGCGCCACGCCAGCCCTCTAACCTGATGTTAAAGTATTATGTCTGTTGTCATGAATAGTAAATATTTTAAATTATTTGTCAGGATTTTTTTTTTTTGGAGAGTATGAGCACAGAGGTTAGATAGAGATGTGGTTTTGACAGATGTTTATTTCAAAATACGCATAGTGTGAATGAATTACGTGAAATGTTGAAACTGAATCGGTGTTTTATCCCAGATATGGGACCGTTTGGGAGCCAAATGTGTTTAATTCACAGAATTAAGGAGTATTTAAGCGAACGAATGTTGTGGATTTTGTGACTGATCTCCAAATATGCCATATTTTGAATTGTGTTCAATAGGCTGATTTTCAACGGTCTGACACATTACGTCTGAGAGGTGTTGCATCTTATTTTCTCTCTCATGAACAGACTCAATACAAACTTAAGTACGATACCTTCGTCGTTTGTTTGTGTTGATTGAAGAGCTTCGGAAGGACCTTTATTTTATATTGTTTTGGTTTTTAATGTGATAGTGGCCTTATATGAACAGTGTTGCTCATATCTGTTGTGTCGCCACAACATATTTCCTCGTAGCAACAATGCTTCAAATCTATTCTTGACGGTTGTTCAGCCATGTTTTCATTTTGTATTGGGTGGATTGTCTGTTACTGCTTCAGCAACTTCTGACTGGTAGAATAATTGTTTCTATAATTTGTTTAATTATTTATGACATTTGTCAGTTGAATGACATACAATAATGCCATTAGAATGTCATGACAAATTCAATACTCAAACAATCGATTAAACCCTTAAACGTTTTTCCCTTCTTTTTGAATCTTTTGTTTAATCACTTATCTTGTGGTTATCGCTTTCATATTTTTTTTTGCGAAACTACACCCACAGTTAAATTGTGCGTGAGGTATTAAGCGTTATACCTTTTGTTTTGCATTTAATGTACTGTAGATCTGGCTATGATAGGTCGACATGTTCAGGAAGCGAGAAAGTGACTTTATTGTTCTGGTTTTATTTCTGAATTGACTCAATTAGTTCCATTACCGATAAGGCGTATCGTATAACGGCACTAAAGACAAACTGAACCGCATTAATTGGAATAATTTCCCGTATATTGAATATACTAGTTCCACTGTCTGACCCTTTGATTGATTAACAACTTCTTTGAAGAAACCGATAGGCTTATATGATTAATTGATATATATTATACATACATAGGTCATTCGGTTTACGATCTAAAGTGTCACAAGAAGTACATTTATGAGAAGTTTCTTATGAAATGTTCGCTGTGTTTCATTCACAAAGAAAGATGTTACGCAAAATATGTTAACTATGCAATAATTAACGTACAAAGGAATACAAAGTAGTATTTTAAGACTAAATACTTCATCCTATAGTTCTACATGTTCACTTAAAAAGCAACAACCAATAAATAATAATTAAGCCGAATCATCCGTTGCTACCGAATATTACAGGGCTTTTTTCCTTCACAAACAGGGGCCATATTCGACCACTTCCCCTAGTAAAATAGCCTACATTTCCCCCTTTTTGGCTGAGAAAATTCCCCTAAAAACACAAAAAAAACCAACACTTTTTGTTTTTATTAAACATCATTTCCACCTCTTACTTTTTCAACATTGCTATGCTTGGGATACAGTTATGGAAGACAGTTAACTTAAATGTATTTTCTTTGCACATTTGCCCACCCAAATCCTCCATTTCTGCCTAATACACTGTTCTCCCAATGTCTCGAAATCGCACTATTTTTTCCCCTATATCTCGAAAATCACGCTGTTCTTCCCTATTGAAAGGCCTGGGCATCTTCCACTTTTTCCGCAGAATACTTCCAGTAGTTTGCAAGCTTACGTGTCAAGAATGGAAATAATCTGGATATTTATAAACAATGTCTAGTCTTTGAACACTACCATCCTGAGAACAGTCAATACAGTTTTCATTTAATATCAATAAATATCAAGTTTATGAAACGAGTTTAATAATTTAAAAGTGTAATAGAAAGGAGTATTAGCAAGTAGCAAGATCCAATACATTTGATACGAACTGGGAACGAATTTATCATACGATTATATCGTTTTGCAAAATGTTGTTTTTGTCGTGACGTCAAACAATCCTTTCAGGGTTTCGCTAAACAGTTATCTCCCTTGCCGTAAACGGAAGGAACATTCTTGAACTGAAAAACAAATACTGTGTTATTCGGTTCTTGTATATTTCTTAAAATTTGCAAATATTTTCTCTTTTTTTGTTCCAGATGGCAATACTGGGACAAGCTCATGATTTCATGCAGGTTTGGATATGCCTGAATGTTTTTTGAGCCCAGATCTGAGAATCTAAAACTAGAAGTGATACATTTGAACATGAAAGTGAAATGGAAAATTCAACAAGGTGTCTAAAAACTATGGATGTATTAAGCAAATTGGTCTACCCGTATTTTTTTTTGTGAGATATTTCGAGTAACAGACAATACGTTTTACATAGAAAACATTTTTAAGAAAATTCAGGAATTTGAACAGTGGTCCAGCGAGGTCCTTCTACATATGCGGGGCAGCGCAAAAACAACTGTTTTGTGAGACGATTAACACATGTGGCCATAGAAAAAGAGTTTTAATATCTGTAGAATAACGTGTTTTGGAAAAGTGTATCCCTTCTCAGTAGTGTACATGCTGTATTTTCAGAATTGTACGACATCGAGTGTGATCCCGCATATAGGTGTTATCACACCATTGATTTTCCTTCTTCGTTTTATTTAGGAAGGATGTATGTCAAGAGACAAAAAATGACCATTTTTTTCCGCAGTCAATTTTAAAACGCATATCAATCAAACGATCGAGCTTGAATCAATAGAAACATGCATTAAAAACAGATGGTTATGTATCATGTAAGAAATGCCAATCTGTTGAATGACGTCATGTTCTATTTTCCTATGAAGTTTCATAATTTCAGAGGAGTAGTCAGTACAAATGTTTACTATACAAACACTTTGTAAACAAAGATGGCCACTGCCAGCCATGTTTAATGTCAAATCAAAATATTTTCAACAACGATCAACATCATGTCATGTTGATCATTTTAGCAAAAGTCCCATATCAATATCACTTATTGTTTTCAAGAAGTAGTCGCTACAAACTTGTTTTTGATAAAAAAAAATTAGCCGTGACGACCATTTTGAATTTCCTGCATACCTAAAATGTTGCTGTGATCAATTAGACATCAAGAGCAACAATCCTTTGACGTTTCATGAAAATCCGTCACGCAGTTTCAGCGGAGTAGTCGCTACAAGTTTTTACTATATAACTCTATGTAAACAATGACTGAATGAATGGTGTTTTACGGCACGACGACACATAAATAGGTCATATTGTGCGCAAAAACTGATAAAAGATGAAGAAATGAAGTAGCAATTAAAAATTAATGTAAATATATAAAGATAAAACTATTTACAAATATGGGATGATAATTATGGTAGTAATATAAACTATATATGTAAATCAACAAATGCCGGTTAATATATATAAGAACATATTATTTCTTTCAGGAAATCTAAATCAAGGCTAAAATCTATAGTATCAAATAACTCTTTCATAGTATTAACATTGTAGTACCTTTGACGCATAGGATCAAAGTCTACACATTCCACCAAAATGTGTTTGACCGTTAACGGTGAAAAGCAGGGTATACATTCTGGTAATTGCTCACCTTGTAATAAATATGAATGTACCCTATCCTGCACCGGGCTAGGACAACTTCTTCTCGACGAATGGGTCTACTAGAAGAACGCCATTCTTCGAGTAATGGTTTAGGTGTACCGGAAGTAAATCAAATCCCATTGAGTCCAATGCAATATTGACAAAGCTTTCTAGTTAGCCATTTTTCAAAATGAAGTTCAAACTAAGATTCACTTACATATTCTTAGTCATGAGACCTGCCTCTCTAGAAAACTTCTGAGAATTGTAGGAGTCATGTGGCATATAAGAAAATAAAATTCTGATCTTTGTTAACACCGTGAACAAACTGCATTCATTCGGCACCTCTTAAATGTGTTCTACTTTCACTTTCAAAACTTTCAAGTTGATAAATAAAATCATCATACAGCCATGCAAATGGTTATTAGCTATCACAAACAAGTCAATAACGTCATATCAGCCAGAAAAACAGGCCTTAAATACTCAAAAATGCATTTTATCACAAAAAAAGTCAGGGATTATATATTTGAGAACTCCTTTCGACTACACCAGGCATGAATACCACAGTGATTTACTTCCTGTACACCTTTAATTGAATGGAGTTTATTGTAAACCGACAAATCCCAAGCGGCTTGCCAAGAGTTACGAATATATGTGTTAATACGACTTTTAAAATCAGTATAAGGTCTAATTTGACATTAGATATATGTAAACGTAATGCTGCTTTAGCAGAACTATCAGCTCTATCATTACCACATATTCCTACACGGCTTGGAAACCAGCAGAAAATAATAATATTATCAACTATAAGAAAATTGTAAACAAAGATGACCGCAGGCGACCAAGTTTAATGTGTAATCAAAATAATTTTCGACAAGGATCAACATCATATTATGCTGATCATTTTAGAAAAAGTCCTATATCGTTAGCACTAATAATTTTTCTACAAACTTGTTTTTTAAAATCTATTTTTAGCCATGGCGGTCATCTTGAATTTCTGGTCGACCTGAAATTTTGCTAGGATCAATTAGACATCTAGAGCAACATTCCTGTGAAGTTTCATGAAAATACGTCACGTAGTTTCAGCGGAGTGTACGCTAAAAGTTTTTACTATATAACTCTATGTAAACAAAGATGATCGCTGGCGGCCATGTTTAATGTTGAATCAAAATACATTTTGACAAGGATCAACATCATGTGATGCTGATCAATTTAGATGAAGTCCCATATCAATATCACTTACATTTTGCAATAAGTAGTCGCTACAAACTTGTTTTTTACAAATCTATTTTTAGCCGTGTAGGCCATCTTGAATTTCCTACCGGCCTGAAATATTGCTAGGATGAACTAGATATCAAGAGCAACATTCCTTTGAAGTTTCATGAAAATCCGTCAAGCAGTTTCAGAGTAGTAGTCGCTACAATTTTTACTATACACTTTCTATGTAAACAAAGATGGCCGCTGGCGGCCCTGTTTAATGTCAAATCAAAATAATTTTCGATCAATAGAGCTAAAAAAACGAAATCGACGATCCGGAAGCAAAATATATGTCAACGCATATTGTTTTCGCGCTAATTAGGTGTTGATTATATTGCACCAATAATAATTTAAACATATGGTAGAATAACTATATTTAAGAAATCAATTGTATTATCTCTTTGTTTAAGTATATGCAATCAAAGTAAATATGATCACTTTAATACACATTTATCAAAAGAGGCTATAGACATACCATCGTGCAATGCACTGAATGTTTGACCCAATTGTACTATGCTTTCCTCTATCACTGTGCGAGGAACCCCTATGCTAGTGTCTATTTAAATCTTTGAATGTTAGGTAACGTTTAATATTGTCTTGGCGTCCCCTCAACTGTTTATTCTCATGTTACTGCTCTCTGCTAAGTCACTGAGTACTTACTGTGTGGCTTTCTATGCTTTTTTATATTCATTTATGCAAGATCATCGTTGCGTATTACTTTTGTTTGCCGTTTAATGCTGCCTAATTTGGTATGAGTGCGGTTTGATGGAACGTAAAATTTGGTTTAATCCAAAGCGACCTTTATCCCATTGACCGTTCAAAGGTGGTACCCCGGTTGTCAACCATTGTATGTTCTTGGTATTTATCCTACCACATTGGATTAATGCGTTGTGTGAATGCTACATTATCTGTTAGACGTTAATTAATTAAAATATTTGGCCTATTAACATTCAAGAGATGTTCTTGATAAAATTTGAAATAAACGTCAGGTTTCATCTATAAGTACTCAATTATGCGTTTTCTACACTATATAAAACATTAAAGCTCGACCTTATTAAATCTTATTGATTTTATTCAAAAGACTTTTGCTAGAGAAAATACTACATTGTCGGCCTGTAACAAAAACGAGGCTACTATTTCTGACACTGTCGCTTCTTTTCTCGATTTTCATCTGTCTGGGGAATACGTCTCTCAACTTATTTATTTCTAGAGCTTGAGGACTTTAATATGTGTAACCTTTGTACAACTAAAAAGCTATCCCATCAGGGCTGCCTTTACCATAACATAAAAGGAGAATGGTCCTATCATTTTGCAACGCACTGCAAATTTAGTAGTTGACATATTTTAAGTTCTCCACTATGCTTTCCTCGTTCAGTGTTCGTTGGTCGGACCCTACGATGACGTCAACCTAAATCCGGCGAGGACGGTCACGTTTGATGTTTGTCTCCAGTCGCGTCATGCCGTACACTTAATGCTTTGTTGTTAGTACCTGTTTTGTGGCTTTCTAGGCTTTTGTTTATATTCATATAGACATGATGATCGTTATGTTATATTGCCTATTAATGCTGTCTAGTGTATTAGAGGATATAGTCTGATGGGGAATTCTTTAGCATATAGTTGCCGCTTTGTCCGTCCGTGTGTATGTAGGTCCGTCACACTTTCTTCTCCGGAGCAGATATTCAAAACTACTGATGGGACTGCAATGAAACTTCACACAATGATAGAGGGCACTAGAAGGAAGTGCAGAGTGTAAGAAACGTAATTCTGTCATCGTTAAAATTAGAGTTATTGCCCTTTGTAATTTTATACTTAGAACTTTTGTCCGGAGCATATCTGCAAAATCATTGATGGGACTGCACTGAAACTTCGCTCAATGATATAGGGCAATGAGAGAAAGTGCAGAGAGCAAGAACCGTAACTCTGTCATCATTCAGATTATAGTTATTGCCCTTTGTAATGTTATACTTATAATTTTTGTCCGGAGCATATCTTCAAAACTAAAGATGGGACTGCAATGAATATTTACACATTGATAGAGGGAATGAGAATAAATGCAGAGTGCAATAACAGTAACTCTGTTCTCATTCAAATTAGAGTTATTGCCCTTTGTCATTTTATACTTATCATTTTTGTCCGGAGCATATCTACAAAACTACTGATGGGATTGCAATGAAACTGCACACATTGATATAGGGCAATAAATGGAAGTGCACAGTGCAAGAACTGTAACTGTCATCATTCAAATTAGAGTTATTGTCCTTTGTAATTTTATACTTAGAATGTTTGTCCGGGGCATATCTTCAAAAAACTTCTATTGTAACTGCAATGAAACTTCACACAGTGATAGAGGACAATGAGAGAAAGTACAGAGGAGTGCAAGAATCGTAACTCTGTCATCATTCAAATTATAGTTATTGCCCTATGCAATGTTATACTTAGATTTTTTATCTGGAGCATAAACTACTAATGGAACTGCAAATTGAAAACTGCTGACAATAGGGTAAGAGTGATGTTTGCTGCACTCTCGGACCTGTTTTAAACCCAATGCGGCCTTTTTTGCAACTGACCTACTACTATTTTATGTTTGTATGTCATATAAATACATTTCCTTTTATGTATTCTTATGCTTGTGTTTTTTAGTTTCCGGCATGTTTTTAGTTGACTTCGATCTTTGAATGCTAATTCTCTTTTTCGACTGTTTATCTACCTATTTTTGCATCTTCTGTGATTAATACATCGAGGTGCTATTTGTTAATGCTTGATCTTTGAAACTTCAAATAGTCTATATAGGCAGGCAGTAATTAAAATCGGGTCTCTTTCAAGAATCATGACCAAAAACAAATGTTGCATCTATTTTATTAAAAAAATCGTGCCTACTATTTCTATATGCAATAACTGGCAATTTACTTTGTCGAAGTCGATAAGAATGTGACACCGTTAGCGATGTAAAGCAGGGCGGTATGCATTCTGGTTGTTGCGTGTATCGCTCATTCTGCATCCCGATGCTCCACTATGAGGGCGCCATTCACCGAGTAGAGGTCAGTTGGTATTCCCACCCAAATTCAAAGAGGTATGTCACGAGTTAAGAATAGGTTTATTAATACAATATCTAATATCAGGATAATTAAATTTTAGGCGGTTTTAGCAGCCCTATCACTTACCTGCTTTACCATTTCCTCTCATTCTTACATGTCACGGAAACCAAAACATCCCCAATTCCCACATGGCATGGAAACCAGAAGATCCCCATATCCATACATGGCATGGAAACCAGAAGATCCCACCATTCGCACATGGCATGGAAACCAGAAGATCCCCCCCATTCTACATGGCATTGAAACTAGAAGATTCTCCCATATTACATGGCATGGAAACCAGAAGATCCTCCCCATTCCTACATGGCATGGAAACCAGAAGATCCTCTCATTCCTACATGGCACGGAAACCAGAAGATCCCACCAGTCCCACATGGCATGGAAACCAGAAAATCCTCCCATTCTACATGGCATTGGAACTAAAAGATCCTCCCATTCTACATGGCATTGAAACCAGAAGATCACACCATTTTACATGGCATGGAAACCAAAAGATCCCCCATTTCTACATGGCATGGAAACCAGATGAACCCACCATTCCTATATGGCATGGAAACCAGACGATCCCCTCATTCCTACATGGCATGGAAACCAGAAGATCCCACCATTCGCACATGGCATGGAAACCAGAAGATCCCTCCATTCTACATGACATTGAAACTAGAAGATCCTCCCATTCTACATGGCATGGAAACCAGAAGATCCCCCCATTCCTACATGGCATGGAAACCAGAAGATCCTCTCATTCCTACATGGCATGGAAACCAGAAGATCCCACCAGTCCCACATGGCATGGAAACCAGAAAATCCTCCCATTCTACATGGCATTGAAACTAAAAGATCCTCCCATTCTACATGGCATTGAAACCAGAAGATCACCCCATTCTACATGGCATTGAAACTAGAAGATCCTCCCATTATACATGGCATTGAAACCAGAAGATCATCCCATTCTACAAGGCTTGAAACCAGAAGATCCTCCCATACCTACATGGCATGGAAACCGGAAGATCCTCCCATTCCTACATGGCATTGAAACCAGAAGATCCCCCATTCCTACATGGCATTGACACCAGAAGATCCCCCCATTCTACATGTCATTGAAACCAGAAGATCCCCCCATTCTACATGGCATTGAAACTAGAAGATCCTCCCATTCTACATGGCATGGAAACCAGAAGATCCTCCCATTCCTAGATGGCCTTGAAACCAGAAGATCCCCCCCATTGCTACATGGTATGGAAACCAGAAGATCCTCCCATTCCTACATGGCATTGAAACTAGAAGATCCTCCCATCCTACATGGCATTGAAACTAGAAGATCCTCCCATTCTACATGGCATTGAAACCAGAAGATACCTCCATTCCTACATGGCATTGAAACCAGAAGATCCCCCCATTCATCCATGTCATGGAAATCATAAGATCCTACAATTCATACATGTCATGGAAACCAGAATATCGTCCCATTCATACATGTCATGGAAATCAGAAGATCCACCACTCCCCCTCCCCACCCACCCCCACCCCCAGCATTCCTACATGGCATTGAAACCAGAAGATCCTCCCATTCCTACATGGCATGGAAACCAGAAGATCCCCCATTCCTACATGGCATGGAAACCAGAAGATCCCAACATTCGCACATGGCATGGAAACCAGAAGATCCCCCCCATTCCTACATGGCATGGAAACCAGAAGATCCCCCCATTTCTACTTGGCATGGAAACCAGAAGATCCCCCCATTCTACTTGGCATGGAAACCAGAAGATTCCCCCATTCCTACTTGGCATGGAAACCAGAAGATCCTCCCATTCCTAGATGGCATGGAAATCAGAAGATCCCCCCATTCTACATGGCATTGCAACCAGAAGATCCTCCCATTCCTACATGGCATGGAAACCAGAAGATCCCCCCATTCCTACATGGCATTGAAACCAGAAGATTCCCCCCCCCCATTCTACATGGCATTGAAACCTCCCCCATTCCTACATGGCATTGAAACCAGTAGATCCCCCATTCATACATTTCATGGAAACCAGAAGATCCTCCCATTCCTACATGGCATGGAAACCAGAAGATCCCCCCATTCTACATGGCATGGAAACCAGAAGATCCTCCCATTCCTACATGGCATTGAAACCAGAAGATCCTCCCAATCCTACATGGCATGGAAACCAGAAGATCCTCCCATTCCTACATGGCATTTAAACCAGAAGATCCCCCCATTCCTACATGGCATGGAAACCAGAAGATCCCCCCATTCCTACATGGCACTGAAACCAAAAGATCCCCCATTCCTACATGTCATGGAAACCAGAAGATCCCCACATTCTACATGGCATGGAAACCAGAAGATCCCCGATTCCTACATGGCATTGAAACCAAAAGATCCTCCCATTCCTACATGGCATGGAAACCAGAAGATCCCCCATTATACATGGCATTAAAACCAGAAGATCCCCCCATTCTACATGGCATGGAAACCAGAAGATCCTCCCATTTCTACATGGCATTGAAACAAAAAGATCCCCCCATTCCTACATGGCATGGAAATCAGAAGATCCTCCCATTCCTACATGGCATTGAAACCAGAAGATCCCCCCATTCTACATGGCATGGAAACCAGAAGATCCACCCATTCCTATATGGCATGGAAATCAGAAGATCCCCCATTCTACATGCATTGAAATCAGAAGATCCCCCTATTCTACATGGCATGGAAACCAGAAGATCCTCCCATTCCTACATGGCATTGAAACCAGAAGATCCCCCCCCCCTTTCCTACATGGCATGGAAACCAGAAGATCCTCCAATTCTACATGGCATGGAAACCAGAAGATCCCCCCATTCCTACATGGCATGGAAACCAGAAGATCCTCCCATTCCTACAAGGCATGGAAACCAGAAGATCCCCCCATTCTACATGGCATGGAAACCAGAAGATCCCTCCATTCCTACATGGCATTGAAACCAGAAGATCCCCCCATTCCTACATTGCATTGAAACCAGAAGATCCCCCCATTCCTACATGTCATGGAAACCAGAAGATCCCCACATTCCTACATGGCACTGAAACCAGAAGATCCTCTCATTCCTATATGACATTGAAACCAGAAGATCCCCCCATTCCTACATGGCATTTAAACCAGAAGATCCCCCCATTCATACATGACATTGAAACCAGAAGATCCCCCCATTCCTACATGACATTGAAACCAGAAGATCCCCCCATTCCTACATGGCATTTAAACCAGAAGATCCCCCCATTCATACATGTCATGGAAACCAGAAGATCCTCCTATTCCTACATGGCATGGAAACTAGAAGAGATCCCCCCGTTCCTAAATGGCATTGAAACCAGAAGATCCTTCCATTCCTACATGGCACTGAAACCAGAAGATCCCCCATTCCTACATGGCATTGAAACCAGAAGATCCTCCCATTCCTACATGACATTGAAACCAGAAGAACCTCCAATTCTAAATGGCATTGAAACCAGAAGATCCTCCCATTCCTACATGGCATGGAAACCAGAAGATCCTCCAATTCCTACATGCCATTGAAACCAGAATATCCTCCCATTCTACATGGCATGAAAACCAGAAGATCCTCCCATTCCTACATGGCATTGAAACCAGAAGATCCCCCATTCCTACATGGCATTGAAACCAGAAGATCCTCCCATTCCTACATGGCATTGAAACCAGAAGATCCTCCCAATCTACATGGCATGGAAACCAGAAGATCCTCCCATTCCTACATGGCATGGAAACCAGAAGATCCTCCCATTCCTACATGGCATTGAAACCAGAAGATCTTCCCATTCTACATGGCATGGAAACCAGAAGATCCTCCCGTTCCTACATGGCATTGATACCAGAAGTTCCCCCCCATTCTACATGGCATGGAAACCAGAAGTTCCCCCCATTCTACATGGCATGGAAACCAGGAGATTCCCCCATTCCTACATGGCATTGAAACCAGAAGATCCCCCCATTCCTACATGGCATGGAAACCAGAAGATCCCCCCATTCCTACATGGCATGGAAACCAGAAGATCCCCCCATTCCTACATGGCATGGAAACCAGAAGATCCTCCCATTCTACATGGCATGGAAACCAGAAGATCCCCCCATTCCTACATGGCATTGAAACCAGAAGATCCTCTCATTCCTACATGTCATTGAAACCAGAAGATCCTCCCATTTCTACATGGTATGGAAACCAGAAGATCCTCCACTTCTACATGGCATGGAAACCAGAAGATCCCCCCATTCCTACATGGCATGGAAACCAGAAGATCCTCCCATTCCTACAAGGCATGGAAACCAGAAGATCCCCCCATTCTACATGGCATGGAAACCAGAAGATCCCTCCATTCCTACATGGCATTGAAACCAGAAGATCCCCCCATTCCTACATTGCATTGAAACCAGAAGATCCCCCCATTCCTACATGGCATTGAAACCAGAAGATCCTCCCATTCCTACATGGCATTGAAACCAGAAGATCCTCCAATTCTAAATGGCATTGAAACCAGAAGATCCTCCCATTCCTACATGGCATGGAAACCAGAAGATCCTCCAATTCCTACATGGCATTGAAACCAGAAGATCCTCCCATTCTACATGGCATGGAAACCAGAAGATCCTCCCATTCCTACATGGCATTGAAACCAGAAGATCCCCCATTCCTACATGGCATTGAAACCAGAAGATCCTCCCATTCCTACATGGCATTGAAACCAGAAGATCCTCCCAATCTACATGGCATGGAAACCAGAAGATCCTCCCATTCCTACATGGCATGGAAACCAGAAGATCCTCCCATTCCTACATGGCATTGAAACCAGAAGATCTTCCCATTCTACATGGCATGGAAACCAGAAGATCCTCCCGTTCCTACATGGCATTGATACCAGAAGTTCCCCCCATTCTACATGGCATGGAAACCAGAAGTTCCCCCCATTCTACATGGCATGGAAACCAGGATATTCCCCCATTCTTACATGGCATTGAAACCAGAAGATCCCCCCATTCCTACATGGCATGGAAACCAGAAGATCCCCCCATTCCTACATGGCATGGAAACCAGAAGATCCCTCCATTCCTACATGGCATGGAAACCAGAAGATCCTCCCATTCTACATGGCATGGAAACCAGAAGATCCCCCCATTCCTACATGGCATTGAAACCAGAAGATCCTCCCATTCCTACATGTCATTGAAACCAGAAGACCCCCCCCCCCCCCCCCCCATTCTACATGGCGTGGAAACCAGAAGATTCCCCCATTCCTACATGGTATTGAAACCAGAAGATCCTCCCATTTCTACATGGTATGGAAACCAGAAGATCCTCCACTTCCTACATGGCATGGAAACTAGAAGATCCTCCCATTCCTACATGGCACTGAAACCAGAATATCCTCCCATTCTACATGGCATGGAAACCAGAAGATCCTCCCATTCCTACATGGCATTGAAACCAGAAGATCCCCCATTCCTACATGGCATTGAAACCAGAAGATCCTCCCATTCCTACATGGCATTGAAACTAGAAGATCCCCCCCATTCTACATAGCATGGAAACCAGAAGATCCTCCCATTCCTACATGGCATTGAAACCAGAAGATCCCCCCATTCTACATGGCATTGAAACCAGAAGATCCTCCCATTCCTACATGGCATTGAAACCAGAAGATCCTCCCATTCCTACATGGCATGGAAACCAGAAGATCCACCCATTCCTACATGGCATTGAAACCAGAAGATCCTCCCATTCTACATGACATGGAAACCAGAAGATCCCCCCCCCCCCCCCCCCCCATTCTACATGGCACTGAAACCAGAAGATCCTCCCATTCTACATGGCATTGAAACCAGAAGATCCCCCTATTCTACATGGCATGGAAACCAGAAGATCCCCCCATTCTACATGGCATTGAAACCAGAAGATCCCCCCATTATACATGGCATTGAAACCAGAAGATCCCCCATTCTACATGGCATTGAAACCAGAAGATCCTCCCATTCCTACATGGTATCGAAATGTGAAGAATATTGTAACATTAGCAATATAATCACATTTCTCTATACTCTCCTTTGCATCGGTTATATATTAATATGTAATATTCTAATAATAAAAAGTGGTAAATACGCCCGCTGACTAGGGAGAGTAATTTCTCTAAAGTGTTAAGCACAATGTTAACTGTGTTATCACATTTCATATTACACAGGGCGTAACGTATGTATCCAAACCAAACTATTACATTGGCAATACTTCAAACGGACAGATCATGGCACATTGAATATGAAACTAAGATGGTTTCTATGCGTGTTTTTGGTTGACTGGTCCTTGAATACTACATTTCCTGTTCTACCTTTATATCTTCTTTGAGTCGTATATGGATTGACACTCATAAGCATTACGTGGTCCGAGTATTAACTTTCATACACCATCCAACCCCTTCTCCAAAAAACGAAAACGGGGCTGGGGTATGAAATAAAACCTTAATTTCGGCTTAAAACGCTTGCAATATAGTAATATTAAAACATTTAATAGGTAATATTAAACAGATTATCGCATTTTGCCAATAAACAATGTTTTTAAACGCGTTTTATTGTCGGAATATCCGTTTTAAAATCCTGCTAATATACGTTTTTCCATTAATGGTATTAAGGCATGACCACGTAATGTCTTCCAGATCGGCTCTAGTCCATTTGAACGGATGTTGTTGGCGTTCTGGGTCTGCTGCATGTCATCTTCGACTTTTGTAGCTACATCAATATACATGTCATATGACTTACCTATTGATGCTGCCTTGTTGGTTAGAGATTAGATCATGGCGGGGATTTCTTTATTTACACTGTCCTGTTTTAATGGGATGACAGTAGGGTAAGTGTGAGGTTTTGTGCACCCTAGAACCGGTTTAAACCCCCAGTGGCCTTTGTTGCCACTGACCGTTCCAAGGCGGTAGCCCTATTGTCAACCCTTTTGTGTTTGTGATGTCGTTTGCATTTTTTATTACTTTTGTCTTCTCGTTTGTCTGTTTGCGTGTTTGTTTTTGTGTTTTGTGATTGACTGTCGTCCTTGAATGCTGCTTTCCCTGTCCGATATTTTTATATTTCTTTACATCAAAAAAATACATTATGTGGTCCTGCCTTAATTCCATTAAGCGATGGGAAATCTTATATTATCAGGATTTTATAACAGATATTTCGACAAATAAACATTTGAACACATTTTTTACTGCAAAAATATAATAACCTGTTTAAAATTACTTAATTTATGTTTTAGTTTTACAATATGCAAACTGTTTAAGCCGAAATTAGGGTTTTATTTCATCCCCAGCCAACCCAGTTTTCGCCTCTTTGAGAAGGGGTTGGATGGGGTATGGAAGTTAATACTCGGACAACGTAATGTGCTATATAACAAAGAACACAATGGTAAGTTTTACATTTTTATTCCCTTCATCCAATGTTAGGCGAATGAATTATTTAACAATTAATACAACAACAATTAATTATGAGCACATTTATCAATATCTTTGTTACCGAGGACATGTGTCTTCAGTAACAATATATTTAATTCTACATCAGGATAATATCCGTGCGTTTGATCCATTCTATTAGACAGAAAAATAACAAAAACAAAGAAAAAATAGTTTCATTTTTTAAGTTAAAATCTACATTAAATTTATAGACGACTTAAATCTATGGCACATACACATATTAAAACATTCTTAATTATTTTGTGTGAATTAATAAATATAATATACAGGAGTTGTTCTTTCTATCATTAATACACGCATTACATACTCCTAAAATAGAGAAGTATTTCAGAACAAATTCAGCTTTGCTAGTAAAACGAATTAAATGTTTACACCACATCCATCAATTTAGGGATACACAAATGACAAGGATGACATCTGTTTCTTCCCATACAGGTAAAATGAATGAAAGATTGCACTATTTTATGACAACATTTTATAAGCTCCATTAATTGCGACATTTTGAGCAGTATACACTACGATATTGCTTAGATGTATGAAAAGTATTGCATATCTTATTTTGAGATTCTTATCTCATTGTTTTCGATCAGCGTACTCATACGCAGAACTATAGGAACCAATCAGTTTTATTCGGTAGTAGTTTTGTATAATATTTCAATAATATTTTTACATAATATGGTTTAAAAAATGTGTCCTTATATGGAACATTCAGGTCAGTAGACATTTAGTAGACGACGCTCTAACTAATGCACCGCAAATTCTATTAAATAGATACTCCTCAAAATAATTCTAGGACCATAAAATAGAACAGTAATACTATATTATGGATTTCATAGTCATGCAAAAAAGTTAATACATGTATAATGTAATAATTGTAAAAGAACTTGACCCAAATCTAAACATGGTCTATAAATTATTTTGAGGAGTATCTATAAACATGTTACGATCCGCAATCAGATTGTTTCCTATCATTCTGCACGTGACAATCGTCTTTCCACACCTTGTAGTATATCACAGTTCTATGAGTACATTGGTCTCAATGAGCTTCTAGCACTTCTTCTATTTCAGAAGTCAATATATAAAAGTTCCCTTAAAGAGGCTATTATGAGATATGGCTCATTCCTTGTAAATACATGCGCGACAGCATGTGTCTATGAGACGCTAATGGCGAGACACCCTGTCTGTAGTATAAAGAGTCGATAAGTCCGGAGTTATGGCTGGGGGCTGTGGGGTACGAAGACCAGTACGGGCTGGTTTGCATCATTCTTTGAACCGTGGCGTAGTTTCCCGCCTCGGCTAGCAGCTCTAATCCAACAGCTGTTTGTCTCTTCCATTTTGTCCTGAAGAAAACGAAAACATAAAACATAAATAATCCGGATGCAGTTTTTCACACTAAAAGTAAACAACAACAAATCTAATATTCTTTTTTTTTTATCTCATTTAGCGAATTGCAGACGTCATCTCTGTTTTTCTAAACAGTGATACTGAGTGGTTTCACGGTATTTGTTAATTTATTCCATTTAATAAAATAATATTCAAATATTTAATTTTAATCAAAACAACAGCACCTCATTATGAGGCGCAGTTTATCAATTATTAAAACAATTGACAAGGATGGTGACAAGGATGGTGACAACAAGGATGGTGACAAGGTGGCAGTTAAATTAAGCGTAGTAATTACTTTTTCCCTATCAGTTGTTCATCTTTCCTTAACGATGTGCATTTCTAGATCAAGACCTCGTGGAATACAAGTACACTAATCACTTAGTATGTGTTATGCTTGTACTTTCAAGTCATACATAAATTATATTTGCAAGTGTGCAAAATTGTCGAGTTTTTAGCTTTTTTAATGTATGTTTTATTAACTGTTGTTACTTAGAAGGTGTTCCGCTGTTCAGTTAAAGCCATAAATAATTTAAATAATGTAACATTTGCTAATCTTTTAGTTGTGTTTGATGTATGTTTTTTTTTAACCTTTTTTTTTCACTAATAGTATGGTGTTCTGTTGATCATAAGTCATAATTAATTTATATTTGCATACATTTTTTTCCAGTGTTTAGCTTTTCTTTTTAAATATCTGCTGATTAGTAGATTTTTTTTATTTACAAATGAAATTACCTGGATGTAAAAATGACTTATGATTTATGATGTTTATAAGGTGTTAAATAATCTTGCATATAATCATGATTGTCGAAAGCGTTACATTTCTATGAAGTTAACGCTTTGTCCTTCAAATACATATTCATACATTGTCATTAATAGTGTGTGTTTTGTTGGACACGGTCTTTATACATTTATATATTTCTTCAGTATCTAAGAAACATGTTCGCTAATGATTGTATAATAGTATACATTTATGGTGCAAATGTGATGCACCGAACAAAATCAGGAGAGAAATGCTGAGTCTGTATGTGAGAGGTATTATAAGGTGAAACACCTATCATTCCCCTAGCACTGGCTTAAGCGGTATTATACGTTAAAGCCATACTGATTGGTCCGAAGAACTTAAAGGGAGTACATCAGGATTTTCATGGGGGTCTAGGTGTCCGACTAAAAATTGAAAATATTAATATTTTCTATTCTAAATGTCCTAAACATAATGAGTGAGCCTAAAAGTGACCCCTTATTTGCAAAGAAATTCATTCTGCACAGTAATACGTGCTATCCTAGGTGACGCACCAGGGTTAATTTCAGCATTTTACGTCCGATTCCGTCCCAGCTATATGGTGTTTTCAAAGTTTAGACATTAACAAAATGGTTCTAACATTATTTTTTGATTGATATAAGTGTTTTATCATGAGCTGGAACATTTTTATAATTTAAGATATTTCTAGAAAAATCCTGATGTACTCCCTTTAAAGGACCAGTATGTAATAACATTACTGATTCACGTTTCGAGTAACACCAAAGGTACCCTTTTTTAAACTGCTTATTGTCTGTGAAAGCGAATCTGTATTAAGGTGCCAGTCCAGCACGGCCCACTCGTGCCATATGTTAACAATCTGCTTACTGCAATTATATCAGTTTTACTGATCCTCCCTCGGGCTAAATTTAGATAATTAATGCAATAACTGTTGATTTCGCTCAAAGACTGCCATTAACCTGTGCACATATTTTTATCAATGATCTGATCAATAATAAAATAATCATGTCTTCTGACAGCAACCTTCTGTACGTTGATTACACTGATGGTACAAGTGCTTTCAAGCGTTAAATGTACCGTGATATTTATTTTCTTTCTTTTTTTTATAGTTTTTGTTGTTGATTGGTTAGGTTAACCTTAAATCATCAGTTTAAAAATGAACGGACTCATTGATTATGTTTGTAGTTAATTATGATGATCTTTATAGTAATGTTTTTGTTTAAAAATAAACGGACTGATTGATTATGTTTGTAGTTAATTATGATGATCTTTATAGTGATGTTTTTGTTTGTGAATTTTACTAAGTTTCAGTTAATAAATAAGGGAATCTTAACACTATGTCTGACTTTAATCTAAAATGCACATTCTTTTTCTATATTCTAATACCTGAAGGAGCGCTTCAATCAAAACTATCATTGTGTAATAATAAAACTAGTATATGATTTCTTGACCTATTGTTTCACTATATACTCGTATTTATATTTCAATACTGATTTGTAAAACTTTTCTTGACCTTTTGTTTCTCTATATATTAATATTTCAATACTGATTTGTAATAGCAATATAATCGAATTTTTTCTATTGATATTTCCATTTAATTCACTCATTTATTTTATTGTTGCTTTATAATCATTTTCGCTGTTATTTTATGTTTATTGTATACCCCTGCGCTATGGTTTTGTGATGCAATTCGTTCATGAATATTTTTAATAGTATTGAACATAACGTGTTCATCAAAGTGTCCGGGGTTTAATTTATTAAGATTTATGACGAAAGGGTTTGTAATTGTTCCTCATTCTAATTTATATGTGTTAACACGAACCTTGCCGATGTATATTATTAAAGATGTTTTTATTATTATTATTTAACGTTTACACACTGAAATCCCATCGGGACACGTTATATACTGGAGAAAGAACAGCAGCACCTAAATAGTTCAATAACTTTATTGAATTACAAACCAATAAATAAAGTATTAATTGTCGAGATTTTCTAATTCAGCTATGACGTTATCTTCCCATTCCTCTATTTTCATGTCGAACACTTTGACAATAAATCATTTACTTTTTAAATTTCCATTCAATACAATTTGCGAGTTTTAAATTTTCTGCTACGTGTCAGTGTGTTTAAGTAATGACCCTTACCTTCTATTCTGGTACCAGGTCTTCACTTGTGTGTCTGTTAGGCCGAGTTTCGATGCCAGTTCCATCCGATCTTGAACACTGAGATATTTCTGTCTCTCAAAGTTCTTTTCCAAGGAGTTCAGCTGGTGATCTGTAAATGCGGTTCTTGCTTTTCTTGCTTTTTTACTCTTTGATGAAAGTCCGTGCTGCCCGTCTGAAATGGATGATGGGGTCCCGTCTCTTGATTCTGAAATAAATAAATTACATATAAGTTGAAGTATGACTGAGTTCTCCTCAGATCGGAGCTGGAGGGCGTGAACGGTGGTAAGCAAGCATGTTCACTATCGTTCATGAACAGTCTCAATCAAACCGTGACTGCAATATGTTTTGTATTTATCGTGTTCGGCGATTTCCAAATGTCTCATTTCATTATATTTTGACCAATGTGAGATACAAACGAACGGCTGCATCGGATTGAATTGTTTAGGCCCTGGTGTGAATTTTGGGATTCGACCATTTAGGTTTGTTTATTGTTTCAATATGCCCGTTTTATTATTATTATTCAATTATTATTATTATTATTTAAGCAACAGCAAGCTATATATAGCATTTAAATTTCTTAATACTTGTGCCATTTTATTGCTTCATTTTATGTTTTATGTTATTACTCGTTTTTGCATGTATGATTTGTACAGCATGTTTTTTCTTATTAAGATATAATATAAATATTAAAATAAATAATAGTTGTTAATAATATAAAGACAATACGTATCGCTATTCGGAGTAGTTATAAGATTGCATGTCGAAATGAAATCCTCAGCAATTTTCGCGCGTGGCTCATGACGTAGCAGTTTAAATAGCTATGTTTATCATCGTTTTCATCTCGAGATTATACAATCCATTTACCAAGGAATTCCTTTTATGAAAATAATTACAATTTTTTTTTACACTTAAAGAATGTTACATTTACACTTTTCAAAACAAAAAACACCTTAAATATTAACTGTATAGATTAACATGTTTGCTAAAATTGGATATCCTTAAAACAATTCAACGCGCGACCCGTGGCAATACCTTTACATTTTGCCCAAGCAGGGTTAAATAATTTTCTATAGATAATGTATCTGAACTTAAACGGGCTTTGCAAGTTGAAACTAACAAGATAACACTAATTGTTAACGTGAGCTCGTTCTTACGCTTTGTGGTCGACCCCACAATTCATTGTTTTAAATGTAACAAAATATAAAGGGAGATAATGCTATCTATCTGTTAACAGATTAGGCTTCTTTGTGAGATTGTTTACAGGCATGTACAGCGTAAACAGATTCCTAAATGATATTTGGTATTGTGTTATACATATCGCACATGAGAAGGCCTCTCAAGGGGTTCAGGTTCTCGGTTTCCCAGTATTTGAAAAAAAAAGAGTTTTTCTCCTTTTATACTTTTTTTACTATCTAAATACAATACCTGCAACTATATGAAATTGCCTATGTAATTATATCTCACCAGACAAGGGATATTTAATAATATACTGACGGTCAATGAAACGCACCAGTGGATTATATGGGTGTTAAATTGTATTGTTAAAGTAATTTATACGCAATATTAATACTCATCTTTTCTTGTCGAACGTGGGAGAAAAAATGAGTTTTAATATTTTTCTTATTCACCTATTCTTTAAAAAAAAAAGAAGCTATTATTCGACATACCACGTTTGACGTCATTTGTCATTCTAAAGGCACTTACAACAGCATTTATTTTACAATAAACTAACG
Organism: Cyrtodaria siliqua; assembly: GCA_037043455.1. Classification (NCBI taxonomy): domain Eukaryota; kingdom Metazoa; phylum Mollusca; class Bivalvia; order Adapedonta; family Hiatellidae; genus Cyrtodaria; species Cyrtodaria siliqua. The sequence goes on along the minus strand of JAWPHD010003252.1, from coordinate 175,886 downwards.
TATAGTTGTTATGCGGACCTCAATCGAAACCCAATCCATATCAACCCCACACCCCCACCCCCGAAATCATCACAATTCACCGATCATATCATAGCCTGGTGAGAGATACCAACCACCGTATCGCAACTGTTGGATGAGAACTCTTAAATCTACTCAAACTGTTATTCAGCATAGGCTCTGATCATTATTAGATTAACTGGTCATTGTGAACCAGGGACCCGGAAAAATAGTGCGACATGAAAATATGTCGTCGCCAGTTTGGGTTACAACTCAATGACTACTAAAACATCCATCGTACCGCAGCACAAAGAAAGGCTACGCATTATGGGCTTGGGTTTCTTGCAGCTCATTAAAGTTCTATAAAGGTTAATTATTTAAGCTCAGGTTACATGGGAGATGAATTGTAACAATTATTGTCATTTTTGTCATCTTTTTTCTGACTTGTTTTGTTATGTTTTGTTATCATACGGCGATGTTTTGTTACAATGGTAAGAATGCTTGTTACACTAATCGGGCGGCAGATCTCGGACGTATGTGTGTTATCTAAATGTTCGTAACTTTGCAACTTCAACAATGAATTGTATCTAATCAGGATTGTCTCCGTGCATGGATATTGAGATATCTTTAGTAGGCACATTTATTACACCATCTTTAGTATCTGTGCTACTTGTCTCTGTGCATGTTTATTACATTAGCTCAACTAAATGTTCTAATAGTTTTTGCGAATCAATATCAAATCTTTAGTAGGTTCGCTGTTGACCATTTTGAAACATATTAAAGGGCACAAGGCTGCTACCAAAACACACCAGGAAATGCAGAAGCAGTTTTAAGTTTCTTTTTTATGTCATGCCCAGTTTCCTTATAATTATTTTTATCTGTTTGAATAGTCCTTTTCATTCGCATGACAACTGTTCACTAGCTCCTCTAGTCATCATACAATGGTTGAGTAATAAAAACTCGTAAGAAAAAATACGTTTGTGAAAAAAATAAGTTTATATAAAAAAAATAACCGAGAGATTTTAAACTGCTAGTTTCTTATTTGTTACATTACAGTGAGCTATTAAACGTTTTAGTCAATGTACTATAAAGAAGTTAAACACATATTTACCAAAATGAGATCAACGATCCTATATAAATCACAGCACCCAAAAGCAACAGAGCGCAGGTCCGCTCTGTTCCACAAAGAGCAAATAAAATATACAATGAAAATGGCAATACACAACACAACGAGTGGTGAAGACGGTCTGAGGTTAACCAACAGCCAATAAGGCCTATTGGTTAGCTTTAACGATAAAAAAATAAAATTATCTACTTGTAAATGTATTTTCGAAATAAACCATGAATAGTTTTCTTTTAGCTTAGTGTACTTACTAATGTTGTTTCGTCATTAAAGGTACCCATGGCAATCTTGAAGTGTTTATCAAACATTGAAATTAGCGTTTGCCTTTTATTTAGTATGATTTTGATATCAGCCGTATTGCTTGCTATAATTATGTAAAATTATATATTAATGACATTTTGAGCTTCCTTATTTACTCTACCATAAGTTTAAGTATATTATTGGTGCATTATAATCAACAGTTAATAATATGTAAAACCTATCTGCTTTAAACTGTTTGTATAATGAAAATTAATGATTGAATAAATGCAAGTTATGTAGAAAAACTAACGGGACGACGTGAGTTTTTCAAAAATTCAAGATTGTCGTGTGTCCCTTTAATGAAATAAACACGATTTATAACACATGAGGCACGCATTCTAAAAGTTCATTATAAGGTTTTATAGTTTCATATAATATTTATGGTATTCATTCAAACGTAAAATTAAACGTGCTCATTCAAAATGAATTTAAAACTTGTAAATATTAATGCGTCATAATACGATGCCTTTAACAGTAATGTATTGATAACTACAGTAATGTATTGATAATACACTTTAACTAATTTTAATATTCAATATTTAAATGTCATGGCCCGTGTGCATTTAGAAATTGAAAACTGTTTCTGCTGATTAGATAAAAAACTATATTTCACTTCTATCTTAGTATATGGGAGTGAAATATAGTTATTGTTTATAATGACCGGTCAGTTTTCGATATTGTATGACGCATTGCTTAGTATGTACTAATAAAAACGAACTAAATTCGAACTTAATTAAATTGAATTGCCCTCTGAACTCTAAAAAAGTTACTTGTAGCACATGCTATACTATTATTTAACGTATATGTATGTTCTTGAAGGGATACTGCACCTCATGTTCAGACCCGCAGCCTGAGGACCATGGACCCCGGACAAGCGGGGTCTGAGGACATGTACCCCCTAGCAGGGTCTGAGGACATGGACCCCGGACAAACTGGTGATTTCCACATATGATTTCCTACATTTTAGTGCATTCCCGTGCCAAATTTTCAGTTTTAAGTTAGGCAAATATATTCAAGTTTATTTTAGTGCTTTCATTTGATATTCCAGTAGAATGCATAGCACAACCTACTATATTAACTTGTTGTGTGTGTTGTGTTTGTTGTTTTGTTCTCTAATAAGAACTAAACTGAACTGTGTATATTTTGCATCTGAAATGTGTTAATACAATAACGAATCTTTCTACGTGTGTTAAAAAAATATATGTATATATTCTATGATCACATTACCCTATGGCTTACTGATTTTAAAATAAAGTGCTTCTCATTAAAGCATAAACAAAAGGAGGACTGTGGGGCTTGAACCTGGTTTGACTAATAAGAAAAAGCCATATATATAAGACACAGACTGCGTTAATTAAAGCTCATGGGGTATTGAATCAACGACAACATACTAAGGTAAAATTACCCGTTGACGGGCATTTGTTGATTTTCATATATAGTTTATATTACTACCATATCTTCCCTTATTTGTAAATAGTTTTATCTTTATATATTTACATTAATGTTGATTTACTACTTCATTTCTTCATCTTTCATCAGTTTTTGCGCACAATATGATCTATTTATGTGTCGACGTGCCGTAAAACACCATTCATTCATTCATTACACAAACATGCATATGATAATGTACATGTATTTAAAGAAAAATCATCAGTAAAAGTGCTCATTAGTTTCAATACAGTTTCAGCAGTACACAGGTCACAGCACCGATTAGGCCCATGGTAGGTAATACTGTGTATTGCTCTAGTTAGTAGCTAAACTGTTTTATTTATGTAGTTTAAAGTTGTTGTTTTAGACGATATTTATTATTTTACTAGAATTAATACGTGAATGATAGTTTCCTTAAAAAACGTAATAAGCAATGTATCAATTACAATTTTCATAACTTTATGATAAGCAATATGGGAAGGACATTTTACTTTAAACCATAGTAAGTAATGTATCCAGTGTTTTATGTACCATTTCATCCCAGTATGTCAGTTTACATCAAAATTAAAAATCCTTTGAGTCAGTATATGGTAAAACAATTAAAAATGTAACAGTGAGTCAAATTAGAAAAGTATGAGTATGACTCGCAGTTAAATAAATCACCAATGTATGCATTTTATTTATCCTAAAATTGTGATTTTATAAGTGACATATAAATGATATACACTTGAAATGACAGTATGCCTATGTTTTAATGATCTATATCCATTTAATACAGTAATAAGCCTAAACGGTAGCAGAAATAAACGAAAATGTAAAGCTTCAAAAGGTACATGCAGTAAACACCTTGTGTTGTTTATCATAAAAAATTGTAAAATGCATTATATGAATGGAATGCACTTTTACAAATGGCAGTAAATTATTTAACTCTAAACATACTAGTCAAACGGTATCATAAAGGAATATATCTTACCTTCGTCTGAGCTGCACGGAGATTCACTTCTATCTGTCGTGGGAGACTGTATGACGGACGATTGTCTTTGGGATATTAATGCTGAATTTCTGTTAATGTCTAATATGTGTGTTGGCGTACACGGTGTGTTTGGAACTGAACTGTCTGTTTCACTGTCTCTTTTAGTGTCCGATAGAATGTCAGTTATGAGAAATGATGGTCTTGTCGCAGGTTTGGTTACAGTTACAGGTGATTTAGAGAACACATTTATTTTGTATGAGTTTTCAGCAGGATGGAGTCGTGATTCGTGGCGAACACATTCAGCACTAGAATCACCTCTGAGTCTTTCACTGACGCTTCTAATGTCTGTTGGCGTTGATACATAGTCAACTCTACTTTCCACATCTACATGGTCTTCGGCTTCCGAATACGCGTCCGAATCGTCCGACATATTTGTGGAATTCATTCTCATTTTGCGATGTATCATTTCTGTGATTTCAATACAAATTTCACAATTGCAATCCGTTTATTTTTATTTTTTTATAAAAATCCTGTAGAGTCAATATTTTATACTTTAAGTATTATATGACGATCACGATATTTATTGTTAAGCCTTAATATAGTTTATGTTCGATCTTGACATCATCGCTGTCACGCAAGTTGTGATCGCCTATTGCACTCGCACCCGTCTTTAACTTAATGCGTTAACACTTTGACCCGTTAGGTATATTAATCGTGTTTCGAATCTTTGATGTTGACTCGACTGTCACACAATAAGGTATATACCAAAGGTAAAAAGCCCGCACGTTAGACTGATTTTTTTACTCGTTTCGTATCCAAATTACCCCGTATAACGTGATACGTTCTTTGTAAATGACAGTATTCCTATTGGCGTAATAGCTCCTAAAATAGAATATTGGCTTTTCATCGATTTTAAGGTTGATGAACATTTCTTTTATTCAAAATTCTATGCGTATTGTACTCGTTGTAAAAGCAGCTGTCAGCGATTCAAACAGAACCGCCCGCCGCACATTAATTCGCCAATAAAATCAGTCATTACGGAAATAGAGGGGAGGAGTCGACGCCGCAATGCGAGTGGTACTGTCTGTCATGCATGTGTATGGTATTGAAAACATATAAAATTTTAAGGTCGTATTTTATGGAAACGATTGTATCCCACCGTCTTATCTTTGGTCCCAATAAACAAAGAAAGGGAAACACATAATTACAAAATTAAGTCATTACGGCAATGGTTCTTAAGCGTCCTAACGGACAATAATAAAACGTGTAAGGAAATTACTGTAATTTCGGTTAAAGTCATTAATTCTTTTATAGTAAACTGACTTTGTAGTCTGTATTTTTAGGTTGCGATATTAAGAAAATATATGTTTTACAAATACTAAGCAATTATGGAGATAGTTGGATATTTAAAAGATTCATGAATTAGTTTTGGCGTGTTGGGGGCAAATATTTAAAATACCTTTAAGCGTACTAATACTACCTACGTACTTACTATATTGTTCTTTCTTTGTATATTTTATATAAAAAAGGTCCTGCGTTTTGTGTTCATGTATCGAAGAGACATATATTGAATTGACGTTGAAAAGTTTACGCATTCTATTTTTGATGAATTAGATCCAGAATTGATAGAATAAAACATTTGTTTCATTCTAGTTCATCCCCTCGAATAAATTTAATATATATCATGTATAATGTCTCTTTAACAAGAAAACATTATTTCGTGAACATGTTTAAGAGGTGCAGACGACTCGCGTCTGTTTAATTTGATTGGAATGCTGCTAAACAGCAAATCAACAGAGCGCGTGCATTACAATGTCCAACCTCTAATTAATTAATCCAGTGGCGTAGTTCGTAGCTCACTCACTTCGCACCGATGCAGTCCGACTTCGAATCAGCGTGCCGGCGTTGCCGAACATACCCTCTCACTGCCCACGGTGTGGATTTCACTCGGGTTGTCCGGGTTCCTCCCACCTTAAGACCACGCAAAAGCTGTCATCCACGCCACCGTGAGTGACTTGTAAAGCTGTGTGAAATGTTGCGTAATCGATATAAAACAAAGTCAGTG
>JAWPHD010003252.1:0-165000 GCA_037043455.1 Cyrtodaria siliqua | reverse complement strand
CTTCGCAAACTTAGGATTGGAAAATAACACCTGATCTGGTATGAATATTTATAGCCGATATAGTTTATTTACAAACCAAAATACACTCAATCCTTTATGAAAGTATTAATACTTTTAACTGGTATAAGTGAAATACCCATAGAGCTAAACACTTATTTGTATAGTATATTACATGTCTCTTGTTCAGTTTTATGGGATAAGTTAATTGGTCTACATATGTACGTACCTCAGAGAAATATAACATTTTATAAAACAGGCACGTATAAAACATGTTTGCATGTTTATGACGATGTTATTTTTGGTTGCATGAACGCTGTCATGCGTGCGTTTTTTGGGAGTGTGGGTTCAATGGAGAAAGTAGAATCGCACGGGGTTTGTGTGGGTCGTGAGAACCAATGCTTGACGAGGCTCGTATAAAACCAATAGTTATGTTGTGTTTTACGTCATTTTCAACACATGTCAGGTTATATATGAGGGTGGATTTTTTTGGGGGGTGGGGGCGGGGGGGGGGGGGGTGGTAGAGGCAACCACCCACTTTTCCTGGGTAGAACCAGTACTATACACCTTCCGCCATCCGTAAGTATCGACACTTCCTCACTTGCAATTCGAGCTCCCAGTGGGATTCGAAAGAGAACATAATATATAAAAGATATTTGTTGGTTTGGAGTGAATATAGGATTTATTTTCATCGAGAAGTGAGAAAACAAGCGAGTTTCCTCACTTCGAGATGAAAATAAATCCTATATCCACGACAAACCAACAAATATTCTGTTTATTTATATTCTATTTATTATATACTCACAACCTTGAAACATATTCAGAAAAAAATATAATGCGCCAAAACAATGACGTCAATAACGTCAACAGCGGCATTACGTCATTTTCGGTATTTCACATGTGAAATATAAACAATGAAAATATAAGGTTTTATTTTAATCATGAAATTCACTATTTCACTGGAAAGTATATAACAAAAATATCACATTCATGAGAGGGTGGTAGTAAGAATGTTCACCCCGAGGATATGATTATAGTTGTGGAGCGTTCATCTGGCCAGGTTTTATATATACAGAAAAAATGGCAGAGGTAGTGGAGGAGGAGCTACGAGAACATGTTACATCCTTACCAACTTATATTAAAGACACCACGGACTTTCTCAAGAAGTTAAATGACATTACTCAGCCCTTACCAAGCAATACAATTATCTTCTGCCTAGATGTTAAAACCCTTTACCCAAGTGTGCCCAGAAAAGAGGCTAGATGCGCAGTCGAAAAAGCTCTTAACCAACGCTCAAATAAGTCAATCCCCACAGAGGATGTACTAAGAATGATGGACACTGTTCTTGAAAATAATAATATCTCCTTCGGTGATAAGCGATATGTGCAAAATGAAGGAACCGCCATTGGGTCTCACCTAGGAATGAATTACGCATCAACATACCTCGGCGAGTGGGAGTCAGAACTTTTTAGGCGGACGAACAAAGCCCCTCTTGCTTATTTCCGGTTTGTGGATGACGTCTGGGGATTATGGACGCACGGTATAGAGTCACTGCGTGACTTCCATTCATTAGGCAACCAAATACACCCAAGGATCAAGCTGGAGCTCAGATTTTCTACTGATCGCCTTGAGAAACAAAATTAACTGTTAACTGAGTTTTATGCTATTGGTAAAACCAGCAAAGGTAAAATATCGAACTGAAATCTTCGTGCTTAGCAAACTTTGAGTAGTGTATAAAAACCATGGGCCCCGTTTTATTAAACATCTTAAATTTATTTTAAAACTGTTCACATTTTTGCACCTAAGCATTCAAGTAGACAATTGTTTGTGCATTATGTGCAGAAATATCAACTGTATAAGAAAATGAAATGAAATAGCGTTCATTTGTGAATAATTATTGTAAATCAAAGAAGTTGTTTCATAAAACCGGGCCATGGCCTGAAATTCACAAACCATTCTTCAAACTATTCTTAGACTTGAGCTCAAGTACTTAAATTTCGTTCACAGATATTCCCATGACCTTCAATGATATACAATAGTATGAAGTAGCTATTTATTAGTATTTATCATATTTATACTTAGCGGCTTGCTATGAATATTGTGATTGAAATTTGCATACTGCGGCCTAAGTCTAAGAATATTCTCAAGAATGGTTGGTGAATTCAAGGCCAGGCCTGAAATTCACCAACCATTTTTCATACTATTCTTAGACTTGAGCTCAAGTACCGAAAATTTGTTCACACATATTTCCATGACCTTCAAAGATAAACAATCGTAAGAAGTTGCTATTTATTAGTATGCATCACAGTTATACAGAGCAGTTTGTTATGAACGTTTATTCTGTAGACTTATAAAATATTTGGGATTGAAATTTGCATACTTGAAATTTCGCAAAAAGACGTCAGAACGAAAAGATGACATGTCATGGGCGAAAAGACGACAGAACGCCACACGAAAAGACGACGCTTCAGCCGCGAAAAGACGCCATTTGATATTGTCGTCTTTTCGTTATTTAGTGTGGCCTTCTGTCGTCTTTTCGCGATACATTTGGCGTCTTTTCGTTCTGTCGTCTTTTAGTTCTTTCTTCTTTCCGTTCTGTCGTCTTTTCACCTTCCGGTTGACATGCGCGCCTCGGCACGGCGGCCATTTGCATGGGAAACAAGTGTAATGTGCAATCCCTGTGTTATTAAATGCGCATGTCAACCGGAAGGCGAAAAGACGACAGAACGACAAAACGACAAGATGACAGAACGACAAGACGACAGAATGAAAAGACGACAGAACGAAAAGACGACAAATGCATCGCGAAAAGACGACAGAACGACAAGACGACAGAATAAAAAGACGACAAATGCATCGCGAAAAGACGACAGAAGGCAACACGAAATAACGAAAAGACGACAATATCAAATGGCGTCTTTTCGCGGCTGAAGTGTCGTCTGTTCGCCCTTGAAATGTCGTATTTTCTTTCTGTCGTTCTGTCGTCTTTTCGTTCGGTCGTCTTTTCGCGCTGCATTTGGCGTCTTTTCGTCCGGTCGTGTTTTCGTTCTGTCGTCTTTTCACGGCGAAATAACGAAAGGACGAAAAACGGCAGATATCAGCCACCATATACTTGAACTTAAGTCTAAGAATATTCTCAAGAATGGTTGGTGAATTCCAGGTCTCACATAAGCATACATTTGCAGCCATGTCAAAATGTCTTCAGATTGCTGAGCACTATCCACACTTGTTATTATTTATAAAATTAATGTTTAAAGGGCAATCACGTTAGTTTTTCTACAAAACATTGCATATTTGCAAATTAATATTAATACTTATTGGAATATTTAAAAGCAAATTGTAATTTTGTATTATAGTATTTTTTCATTATAGTGCACACACAATATATATTTTACCGATGATGAAATAACGCAGAAATAATTCTAAATTTGATTTTTTATTTCCTTTAATTGTATTATACGTAAGCATGTTTAAAGTGGGCACATCATCATTACGTGCTCCCGTCTTAATTCCATTAAGCGATGGAAAATCTTACATTAGCGGGATTTTATAATGAATATTTCGACAATAAAACACGTTTATAAACGTTTTTACTAAAACAAATGTGATAATCTGTTTAAAATTACCAATTAGTTGTCTTAATTTTACAATAAGTAAGCTTTGTAAGCCGAAATTAAGGTTTTATTTCATACCCCAGCCAACCCCGTTTTCGCTTCTTGAGGTAGGGGTTGGATGGGGTATGGACGTTACTACTCGGACCACGTAATGGACTTCTAAACAATTCATGGCCCAAATGTCGTATCAATCAAACTATGATGTTAGCATCTTGTTGTTAGCATTGTAATTCACCATATATTGTATAGTATCAAGCATTAAATGATTAAATTAGCCATGGTGCGTGACCTAGGATAGCACATATTACTGTGCAAATTGAATTTCCTTGTATGTAAGGGGTCATTTTTTTGGTTCATTCATCATGTTTGGGCCTTATAGAATGGAAATTAGTATTATTTCTCAATTTTAAGTCCGAACCTTAAAGCCCACCCGTTAAGAGCCTAATTTACAGTTTTAAAGTCAAAAGGATACTGGCATTTATACTTGATGCATATTTCATATTGCTATGTTTCACCACGCCCTTTGGATACATATAGATAATTACTTCTTTTACCATATCATCTCTTATATGTAAATAGTTTTAACAATATATTTTTACATTAGTTTTTAATAATTTGCTATTTCATTTTTCCATCCTTCATCAGTTTTTGCGTACAATATGACCTATGTATGTGTCGACGTGCCGTAAAACACATTTTATTCATTCATTCCATGTGTCACTGTACATATGCGAAATTTAAGATCATCCTCAAATCTACAACTATATTGCCCTAGACCGAATACTGAGTTTTTCAGAAAATCGTTTGTCTATTCAGGCTCTAAAGTGTAACGAACTCACTTCCTTATCATATAAAAATGCACAAAGTGTTAGTCATTTCAAAACATCGTATTTACAATGGATTAACCAACCCACATATGTCGTGCAACACTATTTGAAAATATTTCCATTAATGAAACGAGAATATACTGAAATCATTTTAAATGTAAACCCCGTTTCTTGTGTAAATAGTGTATATATGTATATTGTTGAGGGCCTCATGGACGATTGACTAGTTTCAAATGAGTTCTCTCGTTAAATAAAGACTGTTATTATGATGATTATTATTATAAAATAGAATACCAGGTAAACATGTGATCGAGGGCGTTGGTCGCTTTGCATATATAAATTACCAGTTTATACATTTTTTGCATGAACCATAATGCCAAGGCGGCCATCATAGTCATGTAGTCTCATTTATTTGACGTCTGGGTTGCTTTTTTTTTTTTTTTTTTTTTACATACGGGCATTTATAGATTCACCCCGTGTTGAAGGACGGCGCATATCAAACATCCTCTTGCCGTTCGTAGACGTGTATTTTATGCACTACATACTCATGGTACTTTATCATTCCATGTTCTATGTTGTGCGAGTTTGTTACATGAAACTACGAATTTAAAAAGCAATAACATATATTGACAAGTTAAAATATGTTTGAAATATTATATTTTAATTCCTTCGCAATTATCTAATTTTTAAATTATTAATTTTGTAAAAGGGAAATAACACGGTCTGCCAGTTTACCCGGCTGACGCCGACATTTTCGCGTTATTTATTAATTTAGTGACTCATAATTGTGAAAGGAGATATAGAGTCTTTTTAAATAATTATTGATGACTTGCTCTTTTCAAGTCTTTTTAACTGCAGGGTTATGACTTATAACTGTTCAATTATCCGTTTATGGAGTTTACAACACTGTGATTAAGGTTTCTGTTACAAGTGTTTTGCAAAATGGATTTGAGAAATTAAAATATTAATTATATATAAAAGATTATATCAGCACTTTATAATCATATGGTTCAATATACAAACATTATGATACAATGCAATACAGCACTTATAGTGTTGCGGTTTAAATTATAACAGCACATTTGCGACTTAAAATGAATTTAAAGATGTTTAGATATAATAATATAATTATCCGTTTGCATATTTTCTGCATGCTCTGTTGTCTACGATGTTTAGATATAATAATATAATTATCCGTTTGCATATTTTCTGCATGCTCTGTTGTCTACCTTCACAATGGGAACAATTTTAGCATGTACCGAAAGTATGCGTGAATAGACTCAACGCGCATAGTGTCAAAGCAAGTACCGATAGTATGTGTAAACAGACTCAATGCACAGAATGTCATAACACGTACCGAAAGTATGCGTGAACAGACTCAATGCTCTTAATGTCAGAGCATGTACCGAAAGTATGCGTGAACAGACTCAATGCTCATAATGTCAGAGGATGTACCGATAACATGCGTGAACATACTCAATGCGCATAATGTCAGAGTATGTACCGACAGTACGTGTGAACAGACTCAATGCGCAGAATGTCAGATAATGTACCAACAGTATGCGTGAACAGACTCAATGCGCAGAATGTCAGAGCATGTGCCGACAGTATGCGTAAACAGACTCAATGCGCAGAATGTCAGATTATGTACCAACATTATGTGTGAACAGACTCAATGCGCAGAATGTCAGAGTATGTACCGACAGTATGTGTGAACAGACTCAATGCACAGAATGTCAGATTATGTACCAACAGTTTGTGTGAACAGACTCAATGAGCAGAATGTCAGAGCATGTACCGACGGTATGCATGAACAGACTCAATGAGCCATAGTATGTACCGCCAGTATGCGTAAACAGACTCAATGCGCAGAATGTCAGAGCATGTACAGACAGTATGCGTAAACAGACTCAATGCGCATAGTGTCAAAGCAAGTACCGATAGTATGTGTGAACAGACTCAATGCACAGAATGTCATAACACGTACCGAAAGTATGCGTGAACAGACTCAATGCTCTTAATGTCAGAGCATGTACCGAAAGTATGCGTGAACAGACTCAATGCTCATAATGTCAGAGGATGTACCGATAACATGCGTGAACATACTCAATGCGCATAATGTCAGAGTATGTACCGACAGTACGTGTGAACAGACTCAATGCGCAGAATGTCAGATAATGTACCAACAGTATGCGTGAACAGACTCAATGCGCAGAATGTCAGAGCATGTGCCGACAGTATGCGTAAACAGACTCAATGCGCAGAATGTCAGATTATGTACCAACATTATGTGTGAACAGACTCAATGCGCAGAATGTCAGAGTATGTACCGACAGTATGTGTGAACAGACTCAATGCACAGAATGTCAGATTATGTACCAACAGTTTGTGTGAACAGACTCAATGAGCAGAATGTCAGAGCATGTACCGACGGCATGCATGAACAGACTCAATGAGCCATTGTATGTACCGACAGTATGCGTAAACAGACTCAATGCGCAGAATGTCAGAGCATGTACAGACAGTATGCGTAAACAGACTCAATGCGCAGAATGCCACATTCTGTACCAACAGTATGCGTAAACAGACTCAATGCGCTGATTGTCAGAGCATGTACAGACTGTATGCGTGAACAGACTCAATGCGCAAAATGTCAGATTATGTACCAACAGTATGCGTAAACAGACTCAATGCGCAGAATGTCAGAGCATGTACCGACAGTATGCGTGAACAGACTCAATGCGCAGAATGTCAGATTATGTACCAACAGTATGCGTAAACAGATTCAATGCACAGAATGTCAGAGCATGTACCGACAGTATGCGTAAACAGAAATAATGCACAGAATGTCAGAGCATGTACTGATAGTATGCATGAACAGACTCAATTAGCAGAGTGTCAGAATATGTACGGACAGTATGCGTGTACTGACTCAATGAGCAGAATGTCAGATTATGTACGAACAGTATGCGTAAACAGACTCAATGCGCAGAATATCAGAGCATGTACCGACAGTATACGTGTACAGACTCAATGCGCAGAATGTCAGATTATGTACCAACAGTATGCGTAAACAGACTCAATGCGCAGAATGTCAGAGCATGTACCGACGGCATGCATGAACAGACTCAATGAGTCATAGTATGTACCGCCAGTATGCGTAAACAGACTCAATGCGCAGAATGTCAGAGCATGTACAGACAGTATGCGTAAACAGACTCAATGCGCATAGTGTCAAAGCAAGTACCGATAGTATGTGTGACCAGACTCAATGCACAGAATGTCATAACACGTACCGAAAGTATGCGTGAACAGACTCAATGCTCTTAATGTCAGAGCATGTACCGAAAGTATGCGTGAACAGACTCAATGCTCATAATGTCAGAGGATGTACCGATAACATGCGTGAACATACTCAATGCGCATAATGTCAGAGTATGTACCGACAGTACGTGTGAACAGACTCAATGCGCAGAATGTCAGATAATGTACCAACAGTATGCGTGAACAGACTCAATGCGCAGAATGTCAGAGCATGTGCCGACAGTATGCGTAAACAGACTCAATGCGCAGAATGTCAGATTATGTACCAACATTATGTGTGAACAGACTCAATGCGCAGAATGTCAGAGTATGTACCGACAGTATGTGTGAACAGACTCAATGCACAGAATGTCAGATTATGTACCAACAGTTTGTGTGAACAGACTCAATGAGCAGAATGTCAGAGCATGTACCGACGGCATGCATGAACAGACTCAATGAGCCATAGTATGTACCGACAGTATGCGTAAACAGACTCAATGCGCAGAATGTCAGAGCATGTACAGACAGTATGCGTAAACAGACTCAATGCGCAGAATGCCACATTCTGTACCAACAGTATGCGTAAACAGACTCAATGCGCTGATTGTCAGAGCATGTACAGACTGTATGCGTGAACAGACTCAATGCGCAAAATGTCAGATTATGTACCAACAGTATGCGTAAACAGACTCAATGCGCAGAATGTCAGAGCATGTACCGACAGTATGCGTGAACAGACTCAATGCGCAGAATGTCAGATTATGTACCAACAGTATGCGTAAACAGATTCAATGCACAGAATGTCAGAGCATGTACCGACAGTATGCGTAAACAGAAATAATGCACAGAATGTCAGAGCATGTACTGATAGTATGCATGAACAGACTCAATTAGCAGAGTGTCAGAATATGTACGGACAGTATGCGTGTACTGACTCAATGAGCAGAATGTCAGATTATGTACGAACAGTATGCGTAAACAGACTCAATGCGCAGAATATCAGAGCATGTACCGACAGTATACGTGTACAGACTCAATGCGCAGAATGTCAGATTATGTACCAACAGTATGCGTAAACAGACTCAATGCGCAGAATGTCAGAGCATGTACCGACAGTATGCGTGCACAGACTCAATGCGCAGAATGTCAGATGATGTACCAACAGTATGCGTAAACAGACTCAATGCGCAGAATGTCAGATTATGTACTGATAGTATGCGTAAACCAGACTCAATGAGCCAGAATGTCAGAGTATGTACCGATATTGCGCACGAACTGACTCAATGACCAGAATATCGCAGTCATCTCATCATCTTTATAATAGTCCAGTCACCTCACTATCTCTACAATAGTCCAGTCATCTCACTAACTCTACAATAGTCCAGTCATCTCACTACGTGTATAATAGGCCAGTCATCTCACTATCTCTACAATAGTCCAGTCATCTCACTACCTCTATAATAGTCCAGTAATTTCACTACCTCTTTAATAGTCCAGTCATCTCAATATCTCTACAATAGTCCAGTCATCTCACTACCTCTACAATAGTCCAGTCATCTCACTATCTCTATAAAAGGCCACTCATCTCATTATCACTGTTATAATAGGCCAGTCATCTCACTACCTCTATAATAGTCCAATCATCTCACTACCTCTATAATAGTCCAGTCATCTCACTATCTCTATAAAAGGTCACTCATCTCATTATCTCTATAATTGGCCAGTCATCTAACTATCTATATTTCACTATCTCTATAATAGCCCAGTTATCTCACTATCTCTATAATAGTCCAGTCATTTCACCATCTCCATAATATGCAAGTCATCTCACTATCTCTATAATAGTCCAGTCATATCACTGTCTCTATAACAGTCCAGACCCCTCACTGTGTATACTAGTCCAGTCATCTCACTACCTCTATAATAGTCCAGTCATCTCACCATCTCCATAATAGGCAAGTTATCTCACTATCTCTATAATAGTCCAGTCATATCACTTTCTCTATAACAGTCCAGACCCCTTACTGTGTAAACTAGTCCAGTCATCTCACTACCTCTATAATAGTCCAGTCATCTCACCATCTCCATAATAGGCAAGTCATCTCACTATCTCTATAATAGTCCTGTCATATCACTGTCTCTATAACAGTCCAGACCTCTCACTGTGTATACAAGTCCAGTCATCTCACTATCTCAATAATAGGCCAGTCATCTCACTGTCTCTATAACAGTCCAGACCTCTCACTGTGTATACAAGTCCAGTCATCTCACTACCTCTACAATAGTCCAGTCATCTCACTATCTCTGTAAAAGGCCACTCATCTCATTATCTCTATTATAGGCCAGTCATCTCACTACCTCTATAATAGTCCAGTCATCTCACTATCTCTATAAAAGGCCACTCATATTATTATCTCTATAATTGGCCAGTCATCTAACTATCTATATAATAGTGCAGTCATTTCACTATCTCTATAATAGCCCAGTAATCTCACTATCTCTATAACAGTCCAGTCCTCTCACTGTGTATACTAGTCCAGTCATCTCACCATCTCTATAATAGGCCAGTCATCTCACTATCTCTACAATAGTCCAGTCATCTCACTGACTCTATAATAGGCCAGTCATCTCACTATCTCTATAATAGACCAGTCATCTCAAAATCTCTACAATAGTCCAGTCATCTCACTGACTCTATAATAGGCCAGTCATCTCACTATCTCTATAATAGGCCAGTCATCTCACTACCTCTAAAATAGTCCAGTCATCTCACTAACTCTATAATAGGCCAGTCATCTCACTATATCTATAATAGGCCAGTCTCTTCTCACTACCTCTATAATAGGCCAATCATCTCACTTCCTCTATAATAGGCCTGTCATCTCATTAACTCCAAATAGTACAATCATCTCACTACCTCTATAATAGGCCAGTCATCTCACTACCTCTATAATAGGCCAGTCATCTCACTATCTCTATAATAGGCCAGTCATCTCACTATCTCTACAATAGTCCAGTCATCTCACTACCTCTATAATAGGCCAGTCATCTCACTATCTCTATAATAGGCCAGTCATCTCACTATCTCTACAATAGTCCAGTCATCTCACTGACTCTATAATAGGCCAGTCATCTCACTATCTCTATATTAGGCCAGTCATCTCACAATATAATAGTCCAGTCATCTCACTAACTCTATAATAGGCCAGTCATCTCACTATCTCTATATTAGGTCAGTCATATTACTATCTCTGTAATAGTCCAGTCATCTCAATATCTCTGTAATAGGTCAGTCATCGCACTATCTTTATAATAGGCCATTCATCTCAATACCTCTATAATAGGCCAGTCTTCTCACTACCTCTATAATAGTACAGTAATCTTACTATCTCTATAATAGGCCATTCATCTCACTACCTCTATAATAGGCCAGTCTTCTCACTACCTCTATAATAGGCCAATCATCTCACTACCTCCAAATAGTCCAATCAGCTCACTACCTCTAAAATAGGCCAGTCATCTCACTATCTCTATAATAGGCCAATCATCTCACTACCTCCAAATAGTCCAATCATCTCACTACCTCTGTTATAGGCCAGTCATCTGGCTATCTCTGTAATAGTCCAGTCATCTCACTACCTCTGTAATAGGCCATTCATCTCACTATCTCTGTAATAGGCCAGTCATCTCACTATCTCTACAATAGTCCAGTTATCTCACTAACTCTATAATAGGCCAGTCATCTCACTACCTCTATAATAAGCCAGTCATCTTACTACCTCTATAATAGTCCAGTCATCTCACTAACTCTATTATAGGCCAGTCATCTCACTATCTCTATATTAGGTCAGTCATATTACTATCTCTGTAATAGTCCAGGCATATTACTATCTCTGTAATAGTCCAGGCATCTGACTATCTCTGTAATAGTCCAGTCATCTCACTACCTATGTAATAGGCCAGTCATCTCACTATCTCTTTAATAGGCCAGTCATCTCACTATCTCTACAATAGTCCAGTCATCTCACTAACTCTATAATAGGCCAGTCATCTCACTATCTCTATAATAGGCCAGTCATCTCACTACCTCTATAATAGTCCAGTCATCTCACTAACTCTATAATAGGCCAGTCATCTCACTATCTCTATAATTGGTCAGTCATATTACTATCTCTGTAATAGTCCAGTCATCTCACTACCTCTGTAATAGGCCAGTCATCTCACTATCTCTGTAATAGTCCAGTCATCTCACTACCTCTGTAATTGGCCAGTCATCTCATTAACTCTTTAATAGGCCAGTCATCTCACTACCTCTGTAATTAGCCAGTCATCTAATTAACTCTGTAATAGGCCAGTCATCTCCCTACCTCTGTAATAGTCCAGTCATCTCCCTACCTCTGTAAAAGTCCAGTCATCTCCCTACCTCTGTAATAGTCCAGTCATCTCCCTACCTCTGTAATAGGCCAGTCATCTCACTATCTCTACAATAGTCCAGTCATCTCACTAACTCTATAATAGGCCAGTCATCTCACTACCTCTATAATAGTCCAGTCATCTCACTAACTCTATAATAGGCCAGTCATCTCACTATCTCTATAATTGGTCAGTCATATTACTATCTCTGTAATAGTCCAGTCATCTCACTACCTCTGTAATAGGCCAGTCATCTCACTATCTCTGTAATAGTCCAGTCATCTCACTACCTCTGTAATTGGCCAGTCATCTCATTAACTCTGTAATAGGCCAGTCATCTCACTACCTCTGTAATTAGCCAGTCATCTAATTAACTCTGTAATAGGCCAGTCATCTCCCTACCTCTGTAATAGTCCAGTCATCTCCCTACCTCTGTAAAAGTCCAGTCATCTCCCTACCTCTGTAATAGTCCAGTCATCTCCCTACCTCTGTAATAGTCCAGTCATCTCCCTACCTCTGTAATAGTCCAGTCATCTCCCTACCTCTGTAATAGTCCAGTCATCTCCCTACCTCTGTAATAGTCCAGTCATCTCCCTACCTCTGTAATAGTCCAGTCATCTCCCTACCTCTGTAATAGTCCAGTCATCTCCCTACCTCTGTAATAGTCCAGTCATCTCCCTACCTCTGTAATAGTCCAGTCATCTCCCTACCTCTGTAATAGTCCAGTCATCTCCCTACCTCTGTAATAGTCCAGTCATCTCCCTACCCCTATATAATTCTAGTAAGATCATCATATTATATAACTGCCTTCTCTTTAATAGTTAATCATCTACTTTCTCTACAACAGTCGACCAGTTCACTTTCTCTACAATAGTCAATCATCTACTTTCTCTACAATAGTCGACCAGTTCACTTTCTCTACAATAGTCAATCATCTCACTTTCTCTACAATAGTCAATCATCTCACTTTCTCTACAATAGTCAGTCATCTCACTTTCTCTTCAAGTGCCAGGGTCATCAGCAACACTGAATTTCGTCGTGGTGTTTTACTTTCACTTTACTTTAGCCTCATCCGTCGGATGTGGAATTAAACCGTGCTGTCCCGTGTATCGGAGTTTATCCTCGAAGCACGTTAAAGAACCATAGGCATATATTCGTCTGTAAAGTTAGGGCACGTTCCCGAATGTCTATGTATCTTTCCCTCTCCATGTGGTGGCTCTAAATAACATATAACGTGTTGAAGGTTCGTTAAAAATTAAATTATTTTATTATGTCATAACATGTGCTAAAATGACGTAAAACACCAAATCCTGTCTAAAGCGACCACCTAAAGCAAGAGCGAAATCGTGCGTTTACACATGAGTGTGAATTTTAAAGAAGCTATTCCGCTAACAACAGCTAAATTTTACAACATATGTACACCATTTCTAAACCTACATACATATTTTGGGAATCCAAACTCTATAGACACAATATAAACGGCTTTAACCAACCAGTCATGTCAACTCCCAAAACTGGAGCATCGAATTAAGATTTACTAACTCATAATTCATTTTACACGTATTCAATCACGGGTATTTTAAGAACCTGTGAATAAACCTATACTTTTAATCGGCACATATACATTATTATATGGCCTGAACACATGGATAGAGTATTTTGATGTTATCTGGCGAATTAGTTTCTTTTAAACAGTTAAACTGAGATCTGAATTGTTGGCCTTAAAATCGAGGTGGTCAATTGTTTGCCTTATGGATCCTTCCATGTTTCGGAGTGTTTAATCGTCCTATAGATACGGTAGTTTTTATTTACTAGATGACCTCAAATTGTCAATAAATAAACAACATACGAGTACAGAAAAAAAAGACATCAAACGGTACAACACTGGATAACTGCATTCAGTTTTGAAATCGAAGTCATTCAAGAATGAAATCGACTAGGTGATATGAATCATTGATACGAACTGGCAGATCCGAGCACCTCTTTAGAAATTGATTAGCAATTAAAATATTGTAAACGGTATTCACCTGGGTAAAACGGTTCGAGTTATATTAGAACACCACATAACTTTTTAAATACGCGATACAGACCCTTGTCAATTAAATAATAAAATATTTAAACATTATCTGTGTACATTTAGCAGGTATTGTGTCGTTAGCCAGTTTCACTAACTTCTCATTTAAATGCATCAATGGCCGTCAATGCCGCGTGTCGATACGAGGCGTATGAATATGATGACGGATCATAAAACATTGAACAGTTAATGAGAGAGGAAACAGGCATTTGACTTAACTCAATGGACCGATGCAATTTTTAATTTCATCCTTTTTGGAGCAATCAGTCTCCCGTTTATATGTGTAACACGGTGGGTAATATTTTAATTGCTACTTTTCAGGAAAGGTTTGAGTACCGGTCTAAGCGTGTTACACGTAAAACTTAGATCGAGTCTTGACCATTCGGCCCATACACACATGTTGACCTGTCAAAGAGTGGAAGTTGTGTTTTTATGTAACATCATTAATTATTCGTTTTTGAAAAATGACACCGGATTAATAAATCGAGGTGTACATTTGTAATGCTCTGATAAATACTTCAAGATTGCCGTGTATCCCATGACGAAAGTTTTCATAATTGCACTTTTTGTTTGATTTAATTAAATACAAAGCCGGTTTAATGGATTGTTTCTCCTTTCATACTTTTTTTTTACATACTGTGACTATTTTGAACTTGTTCTATATTTCGTTTACTACATGAACGTCCACGGTATCTGTGTTCGCTGTTTTATTTATGTATATCGGCATTGTGAAAAACAAAACAAGATCAAGCTAGATCTAATATTTGAAATTAATGTTTTAAGACATTTCTATCATTAAACAATCTTAAATTGAAATAAGCTGTCTACTACCCATGTATGCAAATGTCTTTTAACGACTCTATCTAAAACAGTGTAAAAGACACACGGTTGAAACAGTGTCGATATCTTTCCGATACTTGGTATAGAAATGTCGATAAGGCGTATCATTCGACCATTGTTCTAATTTAGACATAGATGTGTAGATAATTTTATCAACTGATGGGTGGCTCATGCAACAAGGTGTGATAATTGTCGGCGATGAAGTGTTTCTGTGTATTGTTTGCCAAAATTTAAACGATTGTTTAACACCTGATGACGAATCCAGATTAAATGTTAATGCGCAATTAAGTTAGGTTAAAACATTTCAGTCTGAAACTGATTGGTAGACAATTTCTGCTATCGGTAAAAGATATGATATATACGTAAAAGCTCGATAAGGCAGAATAATAGGTTCCCAAGTTGTATTATTGTATAATATATCGTCGGGAGTATAAGGTAATTTAGTTCATGTTTTGTTTTTAAGTTTCTGTTTATATGTTTTGTTTTTAAGTTTGTTAACTGGTAAGTATGTAACAGTAATATGCCGAACGGTTCCTTATTCACTGCTGGGGGTGGGGGTGGATGGGGGTGGGGTAGTGGATGGGGGTGGGGTAGTGGATGAGACGAAATTTCTTAGTCTTACTTTTTATCGTAAACTAGTCTTCGTACCACACCTTAAAGTCCTAAAAATTACAAAGGGCAATAACTCTAATTTGAATGAGACAGTTACGGCTCTTACACTCTGCACTTTCTCTCATCATTGCCTTCTATCATTGTGTGAAGTTTCATTACAGTACCACCAGTAGTTTTGAAATTATGCTCCGGACAAAAATTCTAAGTATAAAATTATAAAGGGCAACAACTTTAATTTGAATCACGACAGAGTTACAGTTCTTGCACTTTCTCTTATTGCCCTCTATCGTTGTGTCAAGTTGCATTGTAGTCCGATCAGTAGTTTTGAAGTTATGTTCCGGACAAAAGTGGGAGACTGACAAAGCGACGAATATATGCTCCCCGAATTTTATATTTCGGGGAGCAATAATAACAAGTCCGGTACAGATCCACTATCTTTCAAAGTAAATTTAATGAAATTAAATCGAAATACAGTAATTTTCAACATAAAAATACACAGGGTTCTAAGATGGAGATAACGTAGTGGCAGAAATTGTTGTTCATAAACACAGTATAAAGAGTCGCCTGTCTGACAAGGCCTATATCTTTTCAGCTGCACTTAAGGCAACTAAACTATTCTAGCATCTGATGTTGACCGTTTCGTAATCGTTCATGACAATCCAGTTGTGCTTCAACTTTTAGAAAAATACAACTTTTAGAAAAATATAACTGTCTTATAATGGCTAATGTTACTATTTTCTGCTGGATTCCGAGCCACGGGATTTCTTTTTGAACAATAAACTGCATTCGATTAAACCTTACTCGTGAGTGGCATCCTTCTAGTAGAGTCATTCGACGAGAGGAAGTTGTTTTAGCCCGGTGAAGTATAGGTCATACACGTTATACTCATTCATATTTATTACAAGGTGAGCAATTGCCAGAATGTACACCCTGTTTTACATCGTTAACGGTCAAACATATATTATTAGATTGTGTGGACTATGGAAGTGTTACTGGATACAATTGATTTGAGTCTTGCTTAATGTTTTTTTTTAAAGAAATCCGACTGTATAGTTCACTGTAATATGTTCATGTTTGCATTTACTTGTTTACAAGTAAATGTTGTAAAAGTACACATTGATGGGCCTTACAAAGACATTTGTTGTAATATCATCCCTTATATGTAAAGTTTTAACAATATATTTTTACATTAATTTTGAATAAAACTTACTACTTTATTTTTCATCAGTTTTTGCGCACATTATGACATAGTTATGTTAGTGTGACTAGTCTGTATGATAAGGGAAAAACCCTTTATAAACTAGTTTGTTTGTATGGTGTTTTACGTCATTTTCAACACAAGTAAGGTTATATATGCCGGTCGATTTTTTGTGGTGGAGGCAGACCACCCACTTTTCCATGGTAGAACCAGTACTGTACACCTCCTGCCATCCGTAGGAATCGACACTTCCTCACTTACAAGTCGAGCTCCCAGTGGGATTCGAATATGCAGCGCCGAGAGGCGAATGTTTACAACGCAATGTCGTTAACCATTCGGCCACGGAGACGCTTATCAAATTACAGAAATGGCACGGGCATGTGTTTCTGTTTTACCATTGTATATTTTATTACTATATATTACATTCGAATTAATGTACGCTTGTTTAATAGCTTATGACAAGGGTGCAACAACTTTAAATAAATTAATGTCATGTGAGAAACTTTTGAAGATTTATTTTTAAGTAAAGATAGAATAGCTGAAAGGTAGTAAATAAGAAGTGTCAGACTTTATAGCATTGATATCGCTGTTAGGTTAATATACACTGTCAGATATACACAGTATTTATTTCTTAATTTATGTTTTCTAGGTCTCACTAAACAGTTATTTCCATTGCCAGTCATGGTAGAATTTTCTTGCGCTTACAAAAACAGATCTGTGTTATTCGATTCTTGTTTATTTCTTAATATGTGCAAATATTTTCTCTTTTTCTGTTGCATGTGACAATAATGGGACACGTTCATGATTTACAGTTTTGGATATGAGGCCAGATCTGAGAATCTAATACTGGGTAATGATACATTTGAAAATTTAAGTGGAATGGACAAATTCAAGAGGGTCTCTTCAAACTATTGATATTAAAAAAAAAAGCAAATTGGTCAACCCCATGTTTTTTGCTGGATAAATCGAGCAACAGATTGTAAGTTTCACAAAGAAAGTATTTTTAAGACAATTCAGGAAGTTCTACAGTGGTCCAGAGAGGTCCTGCTACATATGTAGAGCAATGCAAAACATTAACTGTGTTGTGAGACGTATAGAGCGCGGTGGATTAGTGGTAGGGCGTTCGCTTCGCAGAAAATGGGGGATGTCGTGGGTTCAATCTCCACAGGGCCACATCAAATACGTCATGGTACTTATTATACAAAGGGTAGTGCTAGGACTGGTCGGCCAGTGTCAGAATAATGTGACTGGGTGAAGTATCATGTCGTGTGTCTACGGCGTATTCCAGTGTGGCTGATTGATTGGTTGAATAGTGTTTACTGTTTAACGTAATTTTCCAGCACATTTTAGGCTTTATAGTTCCTCCGTGGTCGTGGGGTTAATGACGTTGCGGTGTAAACTTGTTCACCGCTGCGGGTTCAAATCCCACTGGGTGCTCAACTTGTAAGTGCGAAAGTGTCAATTCTTACGGATGGCGAGAGGCATACAGTACCTGAGCTACGGGGCAAAACAATGTCACCCACACAGTTAAAATGATTCAAAGAATAGCCGCCAGCTTACAACTATCAAAGTAGTGATACTTCAATGTTAAATGAACTTAAATGGCCAACCCAATAAAACGGAAGAAAATGACCTCTCTTCCACTTTTTCTATATATACTCCTCAAAATAAATTAAGGACCACATTTTGATTTGTGTCATTTTTAGCTCTACTTGCCAAGGGCCAGCAGAGCTTATGGGATGGCGAGTTGTCCGGCGTCCGTCGTCGTCCGTTAACCTTTACCTCGTTAAGACGATAGGGCTTTCATTTTTCATCCGATCTTTTCCGAACTTTTAGAGATTATTAATATCAATGAAAGCTCGGGCAAGTTCGAAAACCAGCAAGATCGGACCAGTAACAGCGGAGTTATGACCCTTGATTTGGTTAAAAATGCAGTATTTTGCCTCGTTAAGACGATAGGGCCTTCATTTTTCATCCGATCTTTACCAAACTTTTAGAGATTGTTAATAGCAATGACAGCTCGAATAAGTTCGAAAATCAGCCAGATCGGATTATTAACAGCGGAGTTATGACCCTTGATTTGGCTAAAAATGCATAATTCTGCCTCGTTAAGACGATAGGGCCTTCATTTCTCTTCCGAACTTTACCAAACTTGACCTGATTGGTAATATTAATGAAAGCTCGGGCAAGTTCGAAAACCAACCAGATCGGACCAGTAACAGCGGAGTTATGGTCCTTGATTTCGTTAAAAATGCTACATTTTGCCTCGTTAATACAACAGGGCCTTCATTTTTCATCTGATCTTTACCAAACATTACCGGATTTCTTCACTTTTTTTTATATTATTTTTCTATTTTTTCTAAAATATTATTTTTAATATTTTTAAATATTTTCTTTTTAATTTTTATCTTTTTTTGACTTCTTTCTTTTCTTTTTTCTTCTTTTTTTCTTTTTTTTTCTTCTTTTTTTTTTAATTTTTTTTTTTTTTTGTTAATGCCGTGTTGGATTTGACGAAACTTAGATTTATAGTTGTGCCTATTGCGTTTTTTTCCGGTTCGTTGATTTTTGATGGAGTTACGGCCCCTTGACATTTTTACTTTAAATTTCTTGTCGGCGCTACTCCTCCTAAACGCCTTGTTGGATTTCAACGAAATTTGACAGGAGGCATCGGTAAGGTGTCTAGTTATGCATATCGCGCTTTTGTTCAAGTTCCATGATTTTTGATGGAGTTATGGCCCTTTGACATGTTTACTTTAAATTTCTTGTCGACGCTACTCCTCCTAAACGGCCTGTTGGATTTCTACGAAATTTGTCAGGAAGCCTCAGTATGATGTCTAGTTGTGCAACGCGTGATATATCAATGACATCTTGGACAAGCTCGAAAGCCAGCTAGATCTTGTTAGTGAGGACAGAAATTGTTTAGAATGTTTTAAAAGAAGAACCGACGGGAATTTTATGTCAACCCTTGATATAAGAGCCGTTTTAGCCAGTAGAGCGTCCAAAGGCATTCTTGGCCTCTTGTTTAATTGTGCCATTATTTGACTGTCTCTTTGCTGTTTTTAAGTTTAACTTTATTATTTAACAATTGTTACTTGACCCAAAAGTATTAGCTTTTGATATGGATATAGAATGCAGAATATTAAAGATTAAGTAATTATTATTGTCCTTTTTGTGTGGTCCATATGCTATTTTGAAGAGTCTAAATAACATAACAGTTGTGTTGATCCCCATCACCTCTTTTTATCTCAAAATATGTCGTCCCCTTTTTCTAGCACCACCATTTCTTCTACTTTCTGCGAGCAATACGATACTCGAGCGAATTACAACTCCATGAAAAGATCTCTAGGCTTGATATGTTCAAATTTAGGCTCCCCCGCTCCTATTCCCGTAAAGACACCGCTTTATCATGTTTGATCTTTTAATTGTTTTAATGTTACCTTGACTTGCACCTCCCTATGATCTTCTATATGAAGGATGGGAGAATTTTGCAGTTTCAGTGTATACTGAATGGGGTTTTGAAATTACAATCACCGAAAAGTGTTATATATCCTGCAACCCATTCAGTGTCGCGTATCAGCACATTCCAGCACAGTTTCGGTACAGACCTGCTACTATGTACGACTGTTTTGTTACAAATTATGTATCAAATATCAAATTGTTACATTTTTTTAGTCTCATTTATCTTTCTAAATCACGGATAACCGCTTACGATTCATAAACATGTATAAATGTTTCTTTTCAATCCAGAATTAGCACCTTAACGGTTCAGTTTACATGTAGAATTGTATCTGTTTTGCTTTTGTTTTTAATACAGACAGTATGATAACAATGTCAGATAAAGGTACCAACCTTTGTAACAGATTAACAACGTCTGGATTCTTCTAATGGTAGCATCATTGTTCTTAATTACTCGAGACAATGTACTAATGTATCAGTTTTAAGTTTTTCACAATTTTTGGGATATGTTACTCTAAATATATTATCGTTGCGCTATTGGTGATTTTTCGATAATTTCAGAGAACAATATTTAGTGTCGATATACTTCAATCGGCCTAAATTGTAACCAAGCCCACTTTTTCTTACCTTTGAAATATCTGTTTAACCGCGATCTACCCCACAAAAAGAGCTACAGAAGTAAGTAATAACCGTATGGAGCTACAATTACCCATTTCTGTTCTACTGCTGGGTCATGAATAACTTATCTGTAAACGGAAACCCTGATGTTATTCATGTACAATAATCGGAGTCTTAACACATTATTTTTCATTTATTAAAGGGACACAATTCACCCTTGAAGCTTTAACATTGGCATCTTCATTTATTAAACCAGTTTGATTTTGACTTTAAACCTGCTTGTATATACAAAAGTCAGTTATTAATTTGTCTTCGTCATTATACCACATGTTTTAATTTAGTATGTGTGCAGTGTAATCAAGTTAGTAATATGTAAACTAACGGGGCGCCGCGAGTTTTAACCATATTAGGATTGCCGTGAGACCCTTTAATTAGCTACGCCGGAGCGTAGTAAAGCGTTGCAACACCAACAGTGTTAGTATCTTTTAATGAATGAATGAATGAATGGTGTTGTACGGCACGTCGACACATAATAGGTCATACTGTGTGCGCAAAAACAGATGAAAATAAAACAAAATGAATTAGTAAGTAATTAAAAAATAATGATATGGTATAAACAATGTAAATGTAAATCCAAAAATGTCCGTCAACGGGCGCGTAAACAAGTATTATTTGTTTGTTTGTATACGTCTCACACCACAATTAATTTTCCATAGGGTCCCATTGTAATGTTTTTGTTCGTGGCATAGAGATAAAAAAGATTTTGCAACATGTATTTATGCTTAAATTCTTCATTGATCCAATATCTGCATGCTATTAACTTTTAACGAATATTTACCAGATTGAACTTTTTTTAATTTCATGTTTGCCTGACACCTATCAAAATTTAGACAAAAATACAACCCCGTGGAGATTAGACCCATGATGTGTAAAATGAGGCAGAATTAGCTAGAAATCTTATATCAACATGCATTTTTCTGGGATCTCTTCCTAAAATGCTGTAGATTTAGAACCTGGTAAAGATAAATCAATGTATCCTGTAAAATGTAGAAAAGCGAACTTGTTTTTTTATATCTACCTCCTTCATCTGTACGGCAGGAGTATTCAAGGGAGATAATAGTGGTGTGAGTCCTATAGTGTTTTACGTCATTTTCAATACATGTAAGTTTATATATGACGGTCGATTTTTTGTGGTGGAGGCAGAACACCAACTTTTCCTGGTAAACAAGTAAATGTTACGATAAAAAATATTACAATGTATTATATAGTCTGATTTCTTTTAAGAAATCTAAAACAAGACTGAAATCAATTGTATCAAATAACTCTTTCCTACTAGTAACTTGGTAGAATCTGTCGCATATGATCAAAATCTACACAATCTATCTGACCGTCAACGGTGCAAAACAGGGTATACATTCTGATAACTGCTAACCTTGTAATAAATATGAATAAATATAACGTGTATAGCCTATTTTAAGTTTAGAGTGTAGCCACACGCTAATATATTTGGACAATAATACTGTTATTGTCATTGTTCGACGTAAGTCGAAACTATTCTTAGTGTCACAATGTGTAAATATCCAGTTTGATGAGGACATGAACGACGTTTTGGGAATGTTGTTTTTTCTAACCAAAAGTGATTGTTTTTATCCTGAGTATGTCCTCGACCTATATATTGGTGTGGTCACGTTACTGTTGTGATGATGCATATATATTGGTGTGGTCACTTACTGTTGCGATGATGCATATATATTGGTGTGGTCACTTACTGTTGTGATGATGTATATATATTGGTGTGGTCACGTTACTGTTGTGATGATGTATATATATTGGTGTGGTCACGTTACTGTTGTGATATCTCGAACGTTTGAAGAAGAAAAACGTAATACTCATTATTCTTAACCAAAACAATATTTGAAGACATACTTTGACCATTACTGTGACACTTATACATTGGTAAGGTCACAAGAATATTGCCAATGAAGTGAAAACATGAACAAGTCCAAACGTTATACCAATGTTACGTTGCTGTGACGCCGTACGCAAAACGACAAATAAAGTGATCCAAATGTAATGTTGTTTTTTCTTCGACTAAATACACTCGTTTTGTCATTAAAGAAAAACAGGCCATCAATAGTATAGTGTAGACCAAAAGAACAGTCAAAACACCGGGGCTTGTGAGGACCTTCAACCATTTAATGTGCTACTCAAATACGCAAAAATGTGTGCTTCATTTTGGAGTGCGAACATTTAATATAATAGATATGGGAAGAAAGAGTAAGACATACACGACACGGACTAATTATAGCGGTTCTGAACAATCTTTATGAATGCGTTTGTTTCCTAGAAAATATTAAAACTGCTTACTTTTGTTCAAGAACTTTTTCTATATATGTTCGTCACATAGCTAATATGTGGAAACATATTATTGGGTGTTTAGGGGTGGGGGTGGGGGGGACGGGGGGGGGGGGGAGAGAGGGAGAGTAGTGTGTGTGTGTGTGTGTATGGGTGGTGGGGGTGGGGTTCAAGAACTTTTTCTATATATGTTCGTTAATATATAGCTAATATGTGGAAAAATATTCTTGGGTGTTTAGGGGTTAGGGGGTGGGAGAGGAGCGGCAGGCGGCAAGTTACTTTACGTTTGGTGCATTTTGTATTGTTTATTATGTCTCACTGCACAGTAGAATTTACTATATTGGCTATATATGAATGAAGAGTACTGATCCATTTTGAACGGAGAAGCTAAAAGTCACTTTTTTATGAAACAATTATTTGCCCTCAAAAAAACTACAAAACCTGGTATAATGACCATTTTTATATTTGAGTGATATCAACTGCATTACTTCAGCATTAACTATAGAGTTTGGAGTTACTTCTTCTGCAACATTTTCATCAGATTTTGCGCACACTATGACATATGTATGTGTCGACGTGCCGTAAAATACCATTTGTTCAGGCTTCTCCAACATCCACGAAAACTGTCAGATTTTGGTGACAGTATCGTCTAGTTGCTACAAGTCCAATTTCAGACTGTGTTCAGCCCACCTGGAACAACAATCAACATATATGAGCAATTATTAAACATATTTAAAACCGAATAAAACACTACTACATTTTTTATGGCGCAAAGAAGTATCCTACCGTACCTGTCACGGGAACTCAACGTGTGCTTGTTTCGGAGGAATCATTATATACGGTAAAGTATATTTGACAAATGACTCTTGTAATGTGGTTTGTACCTAGTATCACTGACATAGGCGCCAACATCACAACAAAAAGAGCGGATATCTTTATACAAATAATAGTTTAATTATTGAACTTAGTCTAACGATTTACTCTTTTATCATTATTTTAAAGCATTGCATGCCATGTCCGTTTCCTGTAACGTCAATATTCCCTTTTTAAAAAACAATACAAAACAATACCATCATAATATCTGTTGTGTTTTGTTTCAGACAAAGACAAAGCACAAGAAACGTCACTTCCATTTGTTTTGGTGTACCTCCTACACCCCGGCTTGGCGTATATCCGACTTGGCAGGCGAACAAAACATTTGCGCATTGTCTAGTCAAGAGACCGGGCTGTTAACGGAAGTAAACAGCGTCACATTCCTCTTCATGTAATTAAACAAGAATCTTAAAAGACATTTAATTAAAGAACCTGACGAATCGGATAATTCCACTCCAGCCTAATCACAGGTCAGGATTATTAATTTTAACCGCTTCTCCTTGAAGTTCAGCTTTTGTTTGTTAGCTGTAGTTCTAAAGGTCGTATATTTTGCTTTGACATTAATTAAAATATGACGTTTAGCTTTCACTGTTTTATTACAGGTAAAGTGTGTACGGTTAACGAGATGGTGCTTTTGTTTTGCCGTATCAAGATAAACATCGTGTCGCCCCGGCGCGGGCCCGTATAATCACCCAGCACTGTTTAAATACATGTTATTAAGTTTGTTTAGTGCGGCAGTATGACAGGATAGAATGTGGTTTGATGTTTTTAATAACTTTCGCAGTGTTTCATTTAATTGCCCTGTTTGTCTTAATAGCTATTCACTATATTTAAAAAAAGAGTTTTGTGTAGGTATATTAGTGAATATATGAGCTGAATGCTGTTTAACTATCATCAACATATTGATGAGGTTATTTGGAGCCGCCCCAGAGAAAGGGGAAAGTTAGATAGGAATTAGGGAACCTGCCCTATTCATATTAACGACACAACAACAACAACAACAACAATACCTAGTATTTCTCAGATCAAAATACATGATGTATGAGAAAGAATACATGATGTATGAGAAAGAATACATGATGTATGAGAAAGAAGGAGTCACGCAGGACTCGAGATGACTCCCATGGTTCTTTAACGTGCTCGGGGTTTTGGTATTTAAAGGAACGGAACAGGACAAGATTCCGATTTACGTTTCTATCCAAAGGACAAGAAGGCGAAGAGAATGTGTCTATCACAAGAAAACACCTACACAACTCAGTGGAGCCGGTGAGGCTTGAACCCGGATCCTCTGGATTTCAATTTCATCGTGCAATCCATTCGGGGCACGCCAGCAATTTGCCGGTATAGTAAGACATACTAAAACATACAAGAAGCACCGCCTGTCGGTGCCGACGCTCAAAATTTCAAGGCCGTGTTTATTTATTGGGAAACTATGTTGAAGGGCATTCATTTGTTAATTACAGAACAGAATTACTGCACCCAATGTTGTAAATTTTATAAAAGGGGCCATACTTTTGTTCAAATAAAAGCACGAGTTATAACCTGGCGGCATGATGTTGTCTAATAATGCCGAATACATGTATGAAGTATCAATCCAATATGTAAAGCAATTTCAGAGATACAAGCTTACAAACAAACTTTAACCACATATTTCTCTGCCTGATCTTGTGTTACAATAAAAGCATGAGTTATAGTACTTAGTATTTAGTTGTATGACGTTGTCTAATGATGTCGAATGAATGAATGGAGTTTTACGGCACGTCGACACATAAACAGGTCATATTGTGCGCAAAAATTGATGAAAAATAAAGAAATGTATTAATTAAAAATTAATGTAAATATATAAAGATAAAACTATTTAAAAAATAAGGGATGATAAGGTGTAATATAAACTATGTATGTAATTCAACAAATGCCCGTCAACGGGCATATAAACAAGTAAATATATATAAGAACACATTATAATGATTTATATAGTCTGATCTCTTTTAGGAAATCTAAAACAAGACTAATGATGTCGAATATATTCGTAACGTTTCAATCCATTTCGGAGATACAATTGAATTGAATGTTGTTTAACGGCTCATCAGCACAGTATAGGTTATTTAGAGCCGCCCCAGAGAAAGGGGAAGGATACATAGGAATCCGGGAACCTGCCCTACCCTTATTATCGAATAGATTCCTATGGTTCTTTAACCTGCTCGGAGGATAGACCGATACACGGGACCGCCCGGTTTACGTCCCCATCCGACGGACGATGGTAAGGACAGACCGATACACGGGACCGCCCGGTTTACGTCCCCATCCGACGGACGAGGGTAAGGACAGACCGATACA
The DNA here is from genome assembly GCA_037043455.1 of Cyrtodaria siliqua. Taxonomy (NCBI): domain Eukaryota; kingdom Metazoa; phylum Mollusca; class Bivalvia; order Adapedonta; family Hiatellidae; genus Cyrtodaria; species Cyrtodaria siliqua. The sequence goes on along the minus strand of JAWPHD010003252.1, from coordinate 138,480 downwards.
CGGGACAGCCCGGTTTACGTCCCCATCCGACGGGCGAGGGTAAGGGAAAGTGTCTTGCCCAAGAACACACCGACGGAACTCATTGGCACCACGGAGGATTGAACCCGGGGCCTCCGGTTACAAATCCGCCGCGCTACCGACTGCGCCCAGCTTACAGCCCAGCTACCGACTGCGCTACCAGCCCAGCTACCGACTGCGCTACCAGCCCAGCTTACATACAAACTTCAATCAAATATTCTAAGTATAAAAGGGGCTGCATGTGTTAAACGCAGATGACGCAGAGGACGGCGATCAAGTGATGACAATAGCCTTTTTTTCTTCGAAAAAGCATTACAATTACACGTATCAAGTACTACAATTACACAGTTTGTAGGAGTTTTCAATTTTTCGTTGTTATTATAGCATAGGTTTAAAAGTGGTGATACAGTCAGGAATTAGTAATATGCCAAAACAATTATTATAAATGTGTTTGTATGGTGTTTTACGCCATTTTCAGCACACGTAAGGTTATAAATATGCAAGTTTTATATAACTAACTTGACGTCGAATGTTTTACAAAAATAACATATTACAGTTTGTCCCTTTACTATTTGTCAACGTCTTATCTGTTTTCAGATTTGTTTGCACGACGCCCTAGATCCCAGTTTGCACGACACCCTAGATCCTAGATTTGCACGACCCCCTAGATCCCAGTTTGCACCATCCCTAGATCCCAGTTTGCACGACCCCCTAGATCCCAGATTTGCACGACACCCCCAGATCCCAGGTTTGCACGATCCCCTAGATCAAAGATTTGCACGACCCCCTAGATGCCAGTATTGCACGACCCCTAGATCCCAGGTTTGGTAAGACGGAAATAAAGAATGCCGGTTACTAAATCGCATCCCAAAGGTAAATAATCTAATAGTTCACCCTTACAACACATACATTCCATAACATTTGCAGTGACGCTCCCCGATTTTTAGATTTTCCTCATCTTTCTGTAATAGAAGGTAATATTTGCGTTCTTTCGGATATCTAGTTTTAGCAGCATGTTTACCACGAGGTTTACCAGCATACGTTAGTAGAGGGTGGGGTGGGGTGGGGTGGGGGTGGGGGGGGGGGGGGGCGGGGAGGGGTGGGGCAAGGGGTTCTCATAACAGGATAACATCCTGAATTTGCTGATAACAGTTCAGTAAATTAAAAAACACTGAAAACAGTTGAACAGTACATCTAATAACAGATAACAGTTAATATTTTTTTCACAAAAACAGATAATACAATATAAAATTTCGCCCATAACAGGATAACAGAAATAACCCTTGCCCACCCTCTTAGTACTTTATCACATAAGAGAATACCGACAGAGCTAATGTTATATATATCTGGTATACTAAGAGTTTAATGGAATGTATATGTGTTTTATCGGATACATTTGTGTTTATTGTTTAAATTAAGTTTACAAACACAACTTCTGTATCCCGATAGTCCACTTTCCTCACAATATTCCTTTTACAAAGCGCCCTCTCGTTTATATCGGAATGTAAAATCTGGACATTTGACATACGTATATGCTCCTGCAAAATCATAGCGAGCGTCTACATCGAACATTTAAATAATTTTAAAATAAAGAGTATTTCTTTGAAAAGAACTATAGTCATAATCTAACCAAAGCAGTTCAGTTTACCAAAGATCGCATTGTTCTGATAATTTCAATTACAACTAGAACTGTCGCCGGAGGCGGACAGATACCCCCGCTGGCAACTTGTTGGGGAGGAACATACAAGACTTTGTTCCTATAAGATACATAGACATATATTATAGAAAAAAAGCCCGGACAAGAATTTTCTATTTCACTACCAAGTATGAAATGCATTAAAATACAAAGGGCCGTAACCGAGTGAAAAATTATCAAACCGGAACGTCAAGATAATATGCGCATCTGCACTTAATATTGATGCTTTGTAGCAAACTTCACGAAATTATAACCTAGGGTTTTAGAGAAATAGCCCGAACAAGAATTTTTTATTTGACTACCAAGTATGAATGAATGAATGTTGTTTTACGGCACGTCGACACATAAATAGGTTATATTGTGCGCAAAAACTGATGAAAGATGAAGAAATGAAGTAGTAAATAAACATTAATGTAAATATATAAAGATAAAACTATTTACAAATAAGGGATGATATGGTAGTAATATAAACTATATATGTAAATCAACAAATGCCCGTCAACGGATATATAAACAAGTAAATATATATAAGATCACAAGTATGAAATGCATTAAAAATACAAAGGGCCATAACTCAGTGAACAATTATTGAACCGGAACGTCATGACAGTATGTACATCTCCACTTGATATTACACTTCCTAGCAAATTTCAATACATTCTAACAAGGACTTTTAGAGAAATAGCCCGGACAAGAATTTTGTATTATATATATAAGGGCCATAACTCAGTGGAAAATTATTGAACCGGAACGTCAGGACAATATGCGCATATTCACTTGATATTGATGCTTCGTAGCAAGTTTCACGAAATTATAACATTGGCTTTTAGAGAAATAGCGCGGACAAGAATTTTCTATTTGACTACAAAGTATGAAATGCATTACAAATACAAAGGGCCATAACTCAGTGGAAAATTATTGAACCGGAACGTCATGATAGTATGCACATCTCCACTTGCTATTGATACTGCCTAGAAAGTTTCGCTAATTTCTAACGAGGAGTTTTAGGGGTATAATAAACAACCTATCGTGTTCGCATGACTCAAATTCCATCTCGGTACATAGCTACTGTTGAACCGGTGAAAGGGAGATAACGTATGTTAGTCAAAAGTAATCTATAGAATGGTTTTTACATCCCGTTAACACATCGTATTATGTTGTATTAGAACTAGAACTGCAGAGGTGAGCCATTTACGATGTATATTTTATACCGGGACAGCAACCTGAGAGAGAGAGAGAGAGAGAGAGAGAGAGAGAGAGAGAGAGAGGATAAGTATTTATGTCATTGATAACATTACTTTAAGGCTGTATGGTGTGTGGTGTCCATATGGGCTTTAATAAAGTAACTTGTTATAAGGTATCAATGAGATAAATAAACCCTATGGACACAATTTAAGTAACTCGAAAGTTGCTTTTTTTTACTTCTAATTTTTGAAAATATATCTATAGCAAATAATGTGATACTTTATATGAAACTTTCTGCAAACAGAAATAAAATTACACTAATTGTTTGAGCAGATATCAAACGTGGAAATATTAACCTTCTATTTGCATCTAGGCCATTTTAAGTGATTTGGAAAGAGGTTTTGAGAAGCAAAGTATACAAACAATTACTGGGCCTGCTGGCCTTTGAACAGAATGGCATATATCATGTATATAGACATTGAAATAAAAGAATTGATCACATTTATCCCGTTTCATTAACGCGTTACTACATAGAGGATCTTAAACGAGTTCCCATTTCATATAAGATTTATGAAACGAGTTATGAATTATTTTAATTTTAACGAGCCTTTTGACGAGTTAAAATTAAAAATAATTCATAACGAGTTTCATAATCTTATATGGAATTTGAACGAGTTTAAGATCCTTGTTATCACATAACATTGCAAACAAATTAGTAAAAAATAATTCAGATGGACATAGAACCGCCACGACGTCAGACACACTTTAGCGCCAAAACGTCATAACATATGTGACGTCGTAACGTCGCGTCTCACACATAACGTTGCGTATAAAAGAGTTAGAGTTTTACCTCTTTACAAAATAGCAGTTTACGTCAACTTTTTAACAAACCAACAACAATGTTTTGTATAACGTGCATTATTTGTATTAGCTGTCACAAATAATAAGTTTATGACTCAGATCTTGGTGAATTTGTAATAAATAAAATAGTTTCAGTCAATAAACTTGCGCAGTGTTACAGGTTTAACTCAACCAATCAAAATCGTTCCAGGTTGTATTACACGTGTGTCATACAATAGAATATTAAATGGGTGTTCGACACTGCTAACACGGGACGTTATGTGATAAATTTTGTTATTACCGATGTTAATGATATTAAACGCTGTTCTTGTATTTGTTAAAAAGAAGGATCATATCGATAGTTAATTCGTGGAACATCTAAATCACGTCATAATGATTAATAAAACAGTATGCAGTTGAAAAAAAATCGATTAACGAGATAAAATATATAATTATATGTGAATAAAATATACATGTATGATTCTCTATTAATCACTTTAACGCATTCCAACATATTGATACATCCCGTTTATATGCATATCATTTATTATTATTATTATTTATTTCTGTATTAAAAGGTATATTACTTTCCGTACAAAATACAATGAAGTGAGTGGCATTGCTAAGAAATCGGGTAAGTCATATTCCATTAGCCGTTTAACGTCACAGGCACAACCAAGACCACGGTATAATGAATTAATGGAGTTTTGCGGCACGTCGACACATCAATTTGTCATACTGTGCGCAAAAAATTATGAAAGATGAAGAAATGAAATAGTAAATAAAAATTAATGTAAATATATAAAGATTATAAGTGATAAGTGTTATATATTTTCTGCTGGCTTCCAAACCATGTAGGAATACGTGGTAATGATAGGGCTGATAGTGCTGCTAAAGCAGCATTAGGTTTACATATATCTAATGCCAAATTACCTTATACCCGTTGACGGGCATTTGTTGATTTACATATATACATAGATATACCTTAAAATTGAATTGAATTGAATGTTGCTTAACGGCTCATCAACATTGTATAGGTTATTTAGAGCCGCCCCAGAGAGCGAGGAAGGATACATAGGAATCCGGGACCTGCCCTACTCTTATTATCGAATAGATTCCTGTGGTTCTTTAACGTGCTCGGAGGATAGATACACGGGACCGCCCGGTTTACGTCCCCATCCGACGAAACTGATTTTAAAAGTTGTATTAACACATATTCGGAACTCTTGGCAAGTCGCTTGGGATTTGTCAGTTAACAATAAACTCCATTCAATTAAACCGTTACTCGGAGAATGGCGTTCTTCTAGTAGACATATTCGTCGAGAAGAAGTTGTCCTAGCCTGGGTCAGGATAGGGCATACACGTTGTACTCATTGATATTTATTACAAACTGAACAATTACCAGAATGTATACCCTGCTTTGCACCGTTAACGGTCAAACACATCTTGTTGGAATGTGTAGACTTTGATCCTATGCGTCAAAGGTACTACAATGTTAATTCTATGAAAGAGTTGTTTGATACTATAGATTTTAGTCTTGTTTTAGATTTCCTCAATGAAATCAGACTATATAAATCATTATAATAATCAGACTTTATAAATCATTATAATATGTTCTTATATATATTTCTTGTTTATATACACCCGTTGACGGGCATTTGTTGATTTACATATATACATAGTTGATAATACCATCATATCATCCCTTATTTGTAATTAGTTTTATCTTTGTATTTATACATTAGTTTTTAATTACTACTTCATTTCTTCATCTTTCATAAGTTTTTGCGCACAATATGACCTATTTATGTGTCGACGTGCCGTAAAACACCATTCATTGATTCATTCTTTCAAGAAATATAAAACAAGACTAAAATCTATAGTATCAAGTAACTCTTTCATAGTATTAACATTGTAGTATCTTTGCCGCAAAGGATCAAAGTCTACACATTCCAAGATATGTTTGACCGTTAACGGTGCAAAACAGGGTATACATTGATCAATAAAGACATATTATACAGACAAGCAGCAGAGAGACTGTAGCAGTTTAACCCGATAGGTAAGAACCCGCAACTATTCTAGTTCTTCGGAAATGCACTAACATGTTACTATATACAAGTTTTGTTCACCTTCAAAGACAAGCAATCTGGAAGAGTGATTGTCCAATCTAAATATAAATGAGGACGATCACAATGTGCTCTGTGTCAATGTGTTTTTTTCTCATCCCCAGTACTTCACATTCATAGTACATACTATTATCATACGGAAGCGAAAATTGGAACTGAGGACATATATCATAAAGCAAGAGAGGACCAAATATCCAGATCCTGAACAACAACAACAAAACACCAGAAATGGTGACAACTCTACACTAGTACTCTATACTGGAGCTTTCTTATACGGTACATCCGAATCTGGGTTCAGAGAAAGATAGCTCAGATCATTGATTTAATTTCGAATCAATGAAGGTTTGCCATCATTTTTCATCATATACTCATCGAAATTCACGCAGACTGTATAAAGGTTTATACACAAAAAAAGCAGTGAATCGCTTCCGTTGTTTCATAAATTACTCGGTCGCGTGAACAAGTATTGTAATCAACCGGTGACGTCATTCTGTGTTCTGCGATACAATATGCGAATTTCGATGATTGATGAAGAATTTCCGAGTCGGTATGGCATATTTAGGTAAGCCAGTGTTGCACAAACGAAGAATACTGTATATCTGACCCGATCGCTGAGCGAAACTCAGGCAAAGGAATAGTAACAGGAGAATTAAAAAAATCCTGAAATAAAACGACTGTGTATTACTAGTATCATTCTGACTTCCTTTTACTATATACATATACTATAACACTATATTTTCTTTCTATACTTCTATGCTATCGTAATGGCAGCCTTTAATACTAAAAAAGAGTATGATAATGGACCTTTGGAAACGGCCGAGCACGACACATACGAAATATTGCAGTCTCGGTTTGATTGAGACTGTTCATGAGCGGTAGTGACCTATGCTAGCTACCGCTCACGCCCTCTCGCCCCGGGTTGAGCAGAACTCAATATTCATAAAATCAATAGTACAAAATTTTAACCATTCCGAAGATGGCATGCATATGGCGGTGGACATGGAGTATACTCCTTTCCCATGTCGTACGGCGTATGGTCCCAGTATCTAATAAAATGAAATGCCCCGAAGAGCGAAATAAACATAAAGGAATTTAGTTGGGAGCAGCGGTTATGAAGCCTGCGTGTAAAAAGCAGACAACATATCCTATGAGTGGTTAAACAATACCCAGAGCCTTTTATCTAACTTCAGTCAGCTAAGTGACATTTATATAAACAATATATTTCAGTTTTAAAGCAGGTGGTGGTCAAATGAAACAAATACTGCTAATGAACAATTTATAAAAACAAACACATACTTTTACATAAAGTTTTGGCTGTATGGCCCGTTGACAATTGTTCATTCATTTAAGCTAGTGATGATGGTAAATGATGCTCATAAGAAAGATAGTGGTTTCAATCACACAAGTTCGGCTGCCTGAACTCAAACTCACAACCTACTGTTCAGCATCTTAACCGTGACATACCATATTGTTACTTTGTTAGACCGCACAGAGCTACCGAGGCATATAGCTCCCCGAGGAGCCATATGCGTTGCGTCCTGATGCATAGAGCATTCAGGAAGCTGTATGCGTCAGGCCTTGCCGCATAGCTCTATGCGTCGAAGGAACACATCAACTTTAAAATGGGTCTTTCTTCTTGACGCAAAGTGCTCCCCACTTCCGATAATGATTATTATACTCACAGTCACTGTTATCAGTACAACCTTTAACATCACCATATGTGGTGTCTAAATAATCATCAGGACTCTGTATGCGTTATGTACAGATGTATCGCAACGATATCAAATTCTTGATGAATGAATGAATGAATGAATGGTGTTTTACGGCACGTCGACACATAAATAGGTCATATTGTGCGCAAAAATTGATTGAATGATGATGAAATGAAGGATTATTTAAAAATTAATGCAAACATTTAAAGATAAAAATATTAAAATATAAGGGATGATATGGTTATATATACAAAGTATATATGTAAATCAACAAATGCCCGAAAACGGGTATATAAAAAAGTAATTATATACAAGAACATATTATACTGATTTATAAAGTCTGATTTCCTTAAGGAAATCTAAAACTAGACTAAAATCTATAGTATTAAATAAGTCGGTCATAGTATTAACATTGTAGTACCTTTGACGCATAGGATCAAAGTCTACACATTCCAGCAATATGTGTTTGACCATTAACGGTGCAAAGCAGGGTATACATTCTGGTAATGGCTCACCTTGTAATAAATATGAATGAGTATAACGTGTATGCCCTATTCTGCACCGAGCTAGGACAACTTCCTCTCGACGAATGGGTCTACTAGAAGAGCGCCATTCTCCGAGTAACGGTTTAATTGAATGGAGTTTATTGTTAACTGACAAATCCCAAGTGGCTTGCCAAGAGTTACGAATATATGTGTTGATACAGCTTTTAAAATCAATGTTTACGAATATATGTGTTGATACAGCTTTTAAAATCAGTATAAGGTAATTTGGTATTAGATATATGTAAATATAATGCTGCCTTGGCAGCACTATCAGCTCTATCATTACCACATATTCCTACATGGCTTGGAAGCCAGCAGAAAATAATAACATTATCAATTATAAGAGAATTGTACTTTTCTAAAAGTTGAAGCACAACTAGGTTATCATGTTTCAGATTACCCAGTGCTTGAAGAGATGAAAGGGAATCAGAAAATATTTCAAAATGGTCATCATCAGATTCCTGAATATAATTTAAGGCAAGTTCAATTGCCTTAAGTTCAGCTGAAAAGATAGAGGCCTTGTCAGGCAGGCGGCTCTTTATGCTGTGTTTGTGAACAACAGTTGCTGCAGCTACCTTATCTCCATCTTTAGAGCCATCTGTGTATATATGTTGAAAGTTACTGTATTTCGATTTAATTTCATTAAATTTGCTTTGAAAGACAGTAGGGTCTGTACTGGATTTGTTACTATTACAAAGGTCGAAAATAATTGTTGGTGTTTCCAAAGTCCACGGTGGAATTTGTGGTACTTTGTACTTGGCAATCAAATTTAGGTCGATTTCAGTGTCTCTTAATTTTGGTTTAATACGAAGACCAAATGGTCGGATGGCCTTCGGTTTTCGATCAAAAAGTGGTTCACAACTAGGATTAAAGACATTATCGAAAGTTGGGTTTGAAGGGTTAGATTTTAATTTAATGGCATATTGAAGGGCTAACTTGTCCCGTCTATGAGTCAGTGATGGTTCATTAGCTTCAACATATAGACTTTCGGCTGGTGATGTACGAAAGGCACCTAAGGCGAGTCGTAATCCTTGATTATGTATAGGGTCGAGCATCTGCAAGTATGACTTGCGAGTCGATCCATATACTATTGAGCCGTAGTCCAGCTTGGATCTGATAAGAGATCTGTAAAGTCGCAAGAGGACTTTACGATCTGCTCCCCAGTTAGTGTTTGCAACGACTTTAAGTAAATTAAGAGCTTTAAGGCACTTGGCCTTCAAGTATTTAAAGCAGAAATTGGTCCTAAATCAACAAATCCGCTTTTGATATGTTTTTAAGTATTAAATATCATTATAAATACGATTATTACTATGCCATTGATGTATGTTCAGTAAAAATATGTTTTTAAAGATAAAAATCGAACAGGCGAACAGGCATTGCTAAAATATCGAAAAGAATCTAAGGGGAAAAACTCTTGCGCGAATTACCGGAAGTGACGTCATTGGGAACAAACTATTTTTTGTTTACATTGGGACCGAACGCAAAACAGTATACCTTGTGTAAAAATGCAGGAATTAAGCGATCATGATACCGAGTCAGAGGAAATGCCCGTGATAAGACGGTTACACAATGTGCAACCTTACGATTTTGAGCCAGAATACGTGTCTGAGGACGAAAATACATCGGATTCATCAACTGATGATGAAGTCGAACGCGGTGCAAATGGAGAGCTTGTAAAGACTATCGTGTCATGTCATTCGTTACGTTCAGCGGTTCATTACACTATTCACTAATCTAACAAAATAGTGTCTTTATACACTGACAGCAACAACAAACAAAAAACAACGTAAACATTGTTTTCATCGAAATCTGACAGTAAGTTTCCCGTAACACTGCAATATCTTGGTACATACACAATAACCGCGAAATGTAGTATATTCCGAATGAATGGACCTGGTCTAAATACGAGCGTCAGATTTTTTTGGCCGATAAGTAGACATGGAACAAATATATTTATTAAATATTATCCATAATTGATAAAAAATTAATGAAAACAATAATAAATGAAACAGCATATAATTTCTATAGTATTATATATTTGCCATAAGTCGCCATTAACACCAAACACTCTAGGAGCGGTGTTTGTAATATGACACGCTCTAGCTCCAGTCTCCACTGCCCCCAAATATCAATACAGACTAATCAAATACTGCGGTGCACTATTGAAGTACAGCCTAATTAGGGTGCATACGTCGGTATATCACAAAAGCACGCACCATTTAGGGAAACCTAGTTTTATGATATATTTCCTGTTTATTGCAATTACTTGAGCGGTGTAATACCGCCGAGGGCAGACGCGTATTGCACAAGACGGATATATCACATGATATGCGAGCTCTAATTGTCGCGCACAAAGACAGAAAAATACTATGATTTAAATAATATAGCCAAATGTTATAGACAGTTAGTAAGTATACTTACTCATGTATACTAACTCCTGATATACAGATCGAAAACAGACCAAACATATGCAATTACCATAATATAAAGTATATTATTCTATTATACTTGTTTTACTTATTGCACGAGCTAAGAGGCGTTATTGTTGTTGTTTTGCCATAAAACATTACTGAATTAATATAAAAGCTAGTAATATTATTAATTTTCTGCCTTGTAATAGATATCCATCAAACATTTTTTTTTTTTCAAATCCATAGACCTATATATGTTGATAATATATATTTATAACACTGTGGCAGAAGGGGTTTATAATTTAAAATTATTAAAATTAAAATTTGGGAACAAAGACACAGTGTTTATTTCACCGGATTCATTTAAATTTATATGCTGAACGTTCTTAGCAATATTTTAAAAAAATGACGACTACATATTATTAGCGCCGTCAACTCTTCATTGATTCGCGTAAAGACGCATGCTTCTAATTCAACAGCTAAACATTCACGGTGTATATAAAGATCTAAGACTATACACCTTTCTTCAAATTATCATACGTATACCCGATGAGGTGCTAAGATAATTGAGCATAAATTTCAATCTTACTTCATGTATGAATTTCCTCCTCAACGCCGGTCGAATAGGCGAATACAACTTGCTTGGAGACGGCGGGGTAATGCACTTCTCATTTTTATAGTCAAATATCGTTGGTACCGCTGTTGATTTTAATATGCATGGCCTTTTGTTCTCCAAATTCAAAGATAATGAAACCAAAGGATGGACTTCCCACGAAGTCAACTCAAAATGTTTGCTACAAACTCGCGCGTCTTTCGTAGGTTCCCATTTTCTCGACGAGTGGGGCGATTTTCTTCGGTAACGGTCTAACCACACTTCAGATCTTAATATATCATTATCTCGATTAGGGAAACGAAAGAAACTTAGGTTATTATCTTGTCCTTCTTTATGCAAACGTTTTCACCCAGCAACAGCACACGGCATTTTTAACAAGTACCATAATATGTAATCCTGCATAGACAATACTATACAACTCAATGCGACACGGCTAATCGTTTGGTACCAATGACGTCACAGGATCACGTGACACTTACCAGGGCGAAACTCGAAGCATGTGCGCTATGAGATAAAATTGGCTACTGTGAGAAAACGGGACAACCAATAAGTGTAAGATTTGAACAGATTGTATATTATATATATATATTTCCGAATATATACTCAAAAGACACGCCATATTTCACCTTTAAGGTGTGGTATAAACGTTAATTTACGGTCAGACCAAGGAATTTTGTCTCATCCACTACCGGTATTGGTGTGCCATCCAGTGTTAGATGAGGGTCTTCATGATGTTTACGTAGCTGACAAAAATGCATACAATTAGTTTTAGATTTAGAAAATTTAAAACCATTTTCATCAGACCAGGTCTTAAGTTTATTGAGACATTGTTGAAGTTGTTTCTCAATAGTGTTCATGTTTTTTGCACGATAACATATAACTAAGTCGTCAACATATAGAGAGCAATCCACACCAGGATTGATACATTTAACAATACTGTTAATTTTTATACTAAAAAGAGTTACAGAGAGTATACTGCCCTGTGGCACACCCATCTCCTGTTCATGGATGTCAGAGAGGGTTGAACCCATTCGGACACGAAGCTGTCTGTCTTCTAAGAAATTCTCTATAAAAATTGCAAATCGACCTCTTAGACCAAGGTCATGAAGATCATTCATGATACCGTACTTCCATGCAGTATCATAAGCTTTCTCCAAGTCAAAAAATACAGAGACTAGATGTTCTTTCCTTATGAAAGCTTCCCTAATAAATGATTCAAATCGAATGAGATTGTCTGTTGTGCCTCGTTGGCGCCGGAATCCACTTTGATACTTTGTTATCAGCTTGTTGGATTCCAGGTACCAAACGAGTCTCTCATTAATCATTCGTTCCATGGTTTTACATATACAACTCGTTAAAGCAATAGGGCGATAATTTATTGGGTCCGTATGATCCTTTCCAGGTTTGGGGACTGGAATAACGATTGCTTCCCGCCAAGAATCGGGGAAGTTTCCAGTCACCCAAACCTTATTAAATATATCAAGAAGGGTAGAGAGAGGATTCAGGTAAATGTTTTAGTAATTGATAATGGATATCATCAGGACCAGCTGATGTATCATGAGCCTTTTTAAGGGACTCTCGAAATTCTTTGAGAGTGAATAGTTTATTGTATTTTTCCAGGCTTTTCGACTTGAAGTTCAGCTTCTTCTGTTCTTTTCGTTTCTTATTTTTCAGAAAATTTGGTTGACAATTTTCAGAAGAAGAATTTTTTGAAAAAGTTTCTGCCAAAGTATTTGTAATATCTTTGACAGATGTTATATCTCCATTATGTGTTTTAAGATGATTTACAGAACTAGAGTTGCCTTTACCACTTATTTTCCGGACCATGTCCCACGTCCTCTTAAGAGATGAGCGAGAATTCAGCCTAGAGACGTAAGACCTCCAGGATTTCCTCTTGCTATCCTTAATAGTACGACGGGCTTTCGCACGGAAAACTCTAAAGTTATCTAAATTTGTTTGAGTTGGCCGCAAGTTAAAATTATTTAATGCAGCTTTACGATCGCTGACTGCCTTTTTGCAGTCATCGTCGTACCATGGTTTATGTGGGCGTTTAGGATTTGCCGAGGTTTTTGGAATGGTTTGATCAGCTATATCGTGAAGAGTGTTGGTAAAAAGAGCAGTTGCGTCTTTGATATCATCGAAAACGGAAGGCTTTAATTGTTCCTCGCAAAGAGATTGAAACGTAGTCCAATCAGCCTTGCGAAGTTTCCATCGTTGCGTTTTTTCGAGAAGTGGAGGGCCGATATTTTCAAGAAATATGGGGAAGTGGTCACTTCCACAGAGGTCGTCTCCAACACTCCACGAAAAGTCCATCAAAAGCGTTGGATCGCATATTGTTAAATCAATGGAAGAATGAGAGCCTGTAGCAGGATGTAAATAAGTATGTGACTTATTATTAAAAAGACACAAATTGTTTTTGGCTAAGAAATCTTCAATTTTCTTGCCTTTATCGTTTATATCTTTACAACCCCAGATGTAGTTGTGTGCATTAAAATCGCCCAAGAGTATAAAAGGTGATGGCAATTGTGCAACTAGGTGATTTAGATCTTTAGGATCTAGTGAAGAGCTAGGTGGTAAATATAAGGAACATATTGTTATGACTCTGTGCATAGTAACACTGACCGCAATAGCTTGCAAATTTGTTTTCAACGGAACAGGTCTGTGAGGAATGTTTCGATTAACGATTATCGAAACTCCACCAGTCGCCTTGTCCCCGGTATCACAAATATGATTGTATAGTGAGTATTGTTTAAAAGATAACTTATCACTTGTCTTCAAGAATGTTTTTTGAAGACAAAAGGCAATAGGGTTGTGTTCATTTAAAATTAAGCTGATTTCATCATAATTTGGTTTCAAACCTCGACGATTCCATTGAATGATCTTATTAGTTTTACTCATCATTGAGCGCTAAGGCGATTTTTAATTTTATTTTTGTTTTTGGCCTTAGATTTAGGAGAGGTCTTAGGAGACTCAAGCAGCGACATCTCTACTGATGAATCCTCCTCCCTGGAAGAAGTCAGCTGAAGTGGCACCGCAACTAACCCCTCATGGGAGGATGGATGTGGCAGTTCAGCTGCTGGATCTGAAATGTCCATGAGTTGTTCAAATTTGTTATGCAGCTCAATAGGGCCGTTAGACACCTTTGGCTGCTCCTTGTGCTCCCTAGTTGGAGAAGCACCAGGCTTTCTGTGCTCCTTAGTTGGAGAAGCACTAGGTTTTCTAACTTCCTTAGTTGGAGCAGCACTAGTCTTTCCAACCGAAGAAGTAGACTTCACGACTGGGGAACTACTAGACTTCAGAGTCGTAGAAGAACTCGCTTTCCAATTCTGAGAAATCGACGTGCCCTTGACATTGCCAGAGTTTGCCGAATTTGTGTTTGTTGACTTTTGTTTGGATTTGATACTGAGGAAGTATTCTTTGTATTTTGAATTTCTGGCTGTGGTTCGTATTGCGTACTTGCATCCCTGCATTCTGTGTGTGTTGCTTTTGTTTTGAGAATAGATGCGTATGAGGTCGGATTTGAGATTTTATATTTTTCTTCAATCAATTTTCGTGCTTCTGGAAAGGGAATATTTTGTGTATATTTAACTGTTATGATTTCTTTTTCTTTTTGAATTTTTCACATAATTTTGAATTTGCATGATGTCCTAGACCGCAGTTGGTACATTTGAGGTCGTTAGGACAATCTGATTCGTTATGTTTGAACACAGAGTCGCCACATTTACCACAACGTTCTTCTTTAGTACACCTGGAGTTGTGGTGTCCAAAGGCTTGGCAGTTGTAGCAACATGCAATTGCACATATGCCACCTTTATTGTTTTTGGTAAGACGGGTGTTGCAAATGTGAGACCTGCAGTTACCAACTGTGGCGCAAGCTCGCGAATAATTTTGTCTTCAGGTACTCCGGAGAGATCCGGGCACCTGATGACGCCTTTGGAAATATTCAAAGAGGAGTGAGGGTAGCATTTGACTTTTGTGTTTAAAATGTTTGTAACTTTGAAACTTTCAAATATACATGAAAAGGCATCTCTACATCTGAATATAGCATAAAAATGATCTTTAAGAAATAATTATTGAGAAAAATGCTGAAAATAATGAAATCAAACTAAGGGTTACCCGTAAAAATTTTGATTTTCCAGGAAAAGTATCAGTCTCTCGCTTTAATTTTGACATTTGTTTCAAAGTAGTCTGTCTTCATTGATATGTGTGTTTGTTTTACAAGCCAATAGCTGTAAAATAAAGCTAAAGTTATGCTTATACCTGTATTGGTTTTGAAAATATAGTTAATTTTTAGTTAAACATGGTATCAAGTTAAATTTCAGCTAAATCCTGCAATATTAAGATAGCTTGAAATAACTATACAGACACAGATAACCGTGTTAACTCTGTCCTAACATGTCTGAAACGTTCACAGATACACGAACAATGCTTAGAGGTGAAGGATGTAAGATACCCGTTCTGCAGCTCTAAAGCGCAAGGGCATAGAGATGAATGATGAAAATTCCCATTCTGAAGCTCTAAATTGCAAGGCATTAGAGATGAATGATGAAAGATACCTGTTCTGCAGCTCTAAAGCGCAATGTCTTAGCATTAATGGATGAAAGATAAACGTTCTGCAGCTCTAAAGCGCAATACCTTAGAGATGACGGAAGAAAATGCCATTCTGCAGCTCTAAAGCACGATGCCTTAAGAATAACGAATAAAAGATACCTATTGTGCAGCTCTTACTTAACGAATCACACCACAATTAATTTTCCATAGGGTCCCATTGTAATGTTTTTGTTCGTGGCATAGAGATAAAGACATTTTACAACATGTATTTCTGCTCACAGACATATTAATATCTAAACCAATGAAGTAAACAAAATATCACGTGGCACCTTAACTTTTCCTTCTATCTTCTCTCTCAATCATTCACCGATTTTGATGAGAATACATCCAAAAGATTCATAGTGAATAGCAGAATGATATTATAATAATTTATGTTTATTTTCAAAATAAGAAATTGTATAAAAAAATAATTAAAGTTTAAAATGTCATAATTTTTCGCTTTTCTCTTAAAAATCAATGTTTTGACATAGTCAAAGTTTCCATCAATCTCCTTTTTTGCTCTCAATGTAAGAGAAATCAAAATACTATCATTGAAAGAAAATTAAATTGGTGATGGTATTTTGCTTCAATGAAACTTGTATCTATAAAACTCTTCATGATATGTTTGTTTAAAGTTGGGAAATATTTTGTGAAATTTTCGAACTGTGCCACTTGAAATTTTCACAATTTTCATAGTGTCCAATCTATTTGTTATTAGGTCTGTGTTCTGCTTAAATTCTTCATTGATCCAATATCTGCAACTGAAAACACATTTAACAAATATTTACCAGATTGATTTTTTTTTAATTTCATGTCACACCTATCAACATTTAGACAAAAATACAACCCCGTGGTGATTAGACACATGATGTGTAAACTGAGGCAGAATTAGCTAGAAATCTTATATTAACATGCATTTGTCTGTGATCTCTTTCTAAAATGCTGTAGATTTAGAACCTGGTAAAGATAAATCAATGTATGCTGTAAAATGTAGAAAAGCGAACTTGTTTTTTTATCTACCTCCTTCACCTGTAAGGCACGAGTATTCAAGGGAGATAATAGTGGTGTGAGTCCTGAATCACTATGTTGATGATAATCATCATCATCATCATCATCATCACAATCATCATCATCATCATCGCCACAACAATCACCAGCATCATCATCACAATAATAATCTCAACTCAATACATTTATTGCATAAACAATATATACATGTTCATAGTAAATACGGGGCGTTCGTGGCCGAGTGGTTAACGTCTCGGACTTGAAATCACTTGCCCCTCACCGCTGTAGGTTCGATCCCTCAGGGGCCTAGGAATCTTTATGTGAGGAAGCTATCCAGCTGGCTTGAGGAACGTCGGTGGTTCTACCCAGGTGCCCGCCCGTGCACGAAAATTTCCCGGAGGGGCACCTGGGGTCTTATTCCACCAATGGAAGCTGGAAAGTCGCCATATGACCTTAGCTTTGGTGCGACTATAAAATCCAATTCAATCAATCAATTCAATCATAGTAAATACAAACATTGTAATGACCTGCAATAATAATCATCATCACAATAACAATCATCATCATCTTCATCATCACAATAATCATAATCATCATCATTATCACAATAATCATCATCATCATCACAATCATCATCATCATCATAATAATAATAATCATCATCACAATCATCACAATAATCATCATCATCATCACACTAATAATCATCATCATCATCATCATCACAATCATCATCACCATCACCATAATAATCATCATCATCACAATAATCATCATCATCATCACAATAATAATCATAATCATCATCACAATAATAATCATAATCACAATCGTCATCATCAGCATCACAATAATCTTCATCATCATCATTATCATCATCACAATAATCATCATCATTATCACAATAATCATCATCATCATCACAATAATAATCATCATCACAATCACCATCATCACAATAATAATAATAATCATCATCACAATAATAATCATCATCATCATCACAATAATCATCATCATCACAAAAATCATCATCACAATAATAATCATAATAACAATCATCATCAACATCATAACAATCATCATCATTACAATAATCATCATCACAATAATAATAATAATCATCATAATCACAATAATCATCATCACAATAATCATCATCATCATCATCACAATAATCATCATCATTATCACAGTAATCATCATCACAATAATAATCATAATCATCATCATCATCACAATAATCATCATTTTCACAATAATCATCATCATCATCATCATCGTCATCGTCATCGTCATCGTCATCGTCGTCGTCGTCGTCGTCGTCGTCGTCGTCGTCGTCGTCGTCGTCGTCGTCGTCGTCGTCGTCGTCGTCGTCGTCATCATCATCATCATCATCATCATCATCATCATCATCATCATCATCATCACAATAATAATCATCATTATCATCATCATCACAAAAATAATCATCATAAAGCTACAACAATCAAAAGCAAAAGCACTTTTAGTGTCATGTTTTCTATTCTGCACGATAACTATCGGTCAGTGAACACCTTTTAAGGATTTCCGTACGTGATGTCCGTAATACAATACCAACCGATGCCAACCTGATTAAGTGTCAGCCATACATTTGCCCATCGAGATTCTTTGATTATATTTCTTAACGATATGCATAGTCCACTGTGTGAACCAGACTGTCTGATTATTCTGCGAACACTAAGCCTAGTTGGAACGTTTTCCATAACGGAGGGACCAATGTGAATGTGTGGTCTTGGAATGATAACGGCCTGGACTACTTCTTTAAAATACGGACAGACCTTTGTCAGAACGTATCTTGTATGTGGATAATTAACAATACAGAGTCTAATGAATGAATGAATGGTGTTTTACGGCACGTCAACACATAAATAGGTCATATTGTGCGCAAAAATTTATGAAAAATGAAGAAATTAAATATTAATTAAAAATTAATGTAAATGTATAAAGATAAAACTATTAAAAAATAAGAGATGATATTGTAGTAATATAAACTATATATATAAATCAACAAATGCCCGAAAACGGGTATATAAAAAAGTAAATATATACAAGAACATATGATAATGATTTATATAGTCCGACTTCCTTCAGGAAATCTAAAACTAGACTAAAATCTATATTATTAAATAACTCGGTCATAGTATTAACATTGTAGTACCTTTGACGCATAGGATCAAAGTCTACACATTCCAGCAATATGTGTTTGACCGTTAACGGTGCAAAGCAGGGTATACATTCTGGTAATTGCTCACCTTGTAATAAATATGAATGAGTATAACGTGTATGCCCTATTCTGCACCGGGCTAGGACAACTTCCTCTCGACGAATGTGTCTACTAGAAGAATAAATGAATGGTGTTTTACGGCACGTCGACACATAAATAGGTCATATTGTGCGCAAAAATTTATGAAAATGAAGTATTAATTAAAAATTAATGTAAATATATAAAGATAAAACTATTAAAAAATAAGGGATGATCAGGTGTAATATAAACTATGTATGTAAATCAACAAATGCCCGTCAACGGGTATATAAACAAGTAAATATATATAAGAACACATTACAATGATTTATATAGTCTGATCTCTTTCAGGAAATCTAAAACAAGACTAAAATCTACAGTATCAAATAACTCTTTCATAGTATTAACATTGTAGTACCTTTGACGCATAGGATCAAAGTCTACACATTCCAATAATATGTGTTTGACCGTTAACGGTGCAAAGCAGGGTATACATTCTGGTAATTGCTCACCTTGTAATAAATATGAATGAGTATAACGTGTATGCCCTATCCTGCACCGGGCTAGGACAACTTCCTCTGGACGAATGGGTCTACTAGAAGAACGCCATTCTCCGAGTAACGGTTTAATTGGATGGAGTTTATTGTTAACTGACAAAATCCCAAGCGGCTTGCCAAGAGTTACGAATATATGTGTTAATACAACTTTTAAAATCAGTATAAGGTAATTTGGTATTAGTGATGTGTAAATCTAATGCTGCCTTAGCAGCACTATCAGCTCTATCATTACCACGTATTCCTACATGGCTTGGAAGCCAGCAGAAAATAATAACATTATCAATTATAAGAGAATTGTACTTTTCTAAAAGTTGAAGCACAACTGTGTTATCATGTTTCATATTACCCAGTGCTTGAAGAGATGAAAGGGAATCAGAAAAGATTACAAAATGGTCATCATCAGATTCCTGAATATAATTTAAGGCAAGTTCAATTGCCTTAAGTTCAGCTGAAAAGATAGAGGCCTTGTCAGGCAGGCGGCTCTTTATGCTGTGTTTGTGAACAACAGCTGCTGCAGCTACCTTATCTCCATCTTTAGAGCCATCTGTGTAGATATGTTGAAAGTTACTGTATTTCGATTTAATTTCATTAAATTTGCTTTGAAAGACAGTAGGGTCTGTGCTGGATTTGTTATTATTACAAAGATCAAAAATAATTGTTGGTGTTTCCAAAGTCCACGGTGGAATTTGTGGTACTTTGTACTTGGCAATCAAATTTAGGTCGATTTCAGTGTCTCTTAATTTTGGTTTAATACGAAGACCAAATGGTCGAATGGCCTTCGGTTTTCGATCAAAAAGAGGTTCACAACTAGGATTAAAAACATTATCGAAAGTTGGGTTTGAGGGGTTTGACTTTAATTTAATGGTGTATTGAAGAGATAATTTGTCCCGTCTATGAGACAGTGATGGTTCATTAGCTTCAACATATAGACTTTCGGCTGGTGATGTACGAAAGGCACCTAAGGCGAGTCGTAATCCTTGATTATGTATAGGGTCGAGCATCTGCAAGTACGACTTGCGAGTCGATCCATATACTATCGAGCCGTAGTCCAGCTTGGATCTGATAAGAGATCTGTAAAGTCGCAACAGGACTTTTCGATCTGCTCCCCAATTAGTGTTTGCAACAACTTTAAGTAAGTTAAGAGCTTTAAGGCATTTGGCCTTCAAGTATTTAAGGTGTGGTATAAACGTTAATTTACGGTCGAAAATAAGACCAAGGAATTTTATCTCATCCACTACTGGTATTGGAGACCCATCCAGTGTTAGATGAGGGTCTTCATGATGTTTACGAAGTTGACAAAAGTGCATACAATTAGTTTTAGACTTAGAAAATTTAAAACCATTTTCATCAGACCAGGTCTGAAGTTTATTTAGACATTGTTGTAATTGTCTCTCGATAGTATTCATGTTTTTTGCACGATAACATATAACAAAGTCGTCAACGTATAGCGAACAATCCACACCTGGATTGATGCATTTTACTATACTGTTAATCTTTATATTAAAAAGTGTGACAGATAGTATACTGCCCTGTGGAACACCCATCTCCTGTTCATGAATATCAGAGAGGGTTGAACCCATTCGGATACGAAATTGTCTATCATCTAAGAATTTCTCAATAAAAATGGGTAATCGGCCTCTAAGACCAAGGTCATGAAGATCATTCATAATACCGTACTTCCATGCAGTATCATAAGCTTTCTCCAAGTCAAAAAATACAGAGACTAGATGTTCTTTTTTTATGAAAGCTTCCCTAATAAATGATTCAAATCGAATGAGATTGTCTGTTGTGCCTCGTTGGCGCCGAAATCCACTTTGATACTTTGTTATCAGCTTGTTGGACTCCAGGTACCAAACGAGTCTCTCATTAATCATTCGTTCCATGGTTTTACATATACAACTCGTTAAAGCAATAGGGCGATAATTTATTGGGTCCGTATGATCCTTTCCAGGTTTGGGGACTGGAATAACGATTGCTTCCCGCCAAGAATCGGGGAAGTTTCCCGTCACCCAAACCTTATTAAATATATCAAGAAAGGTAGAGAGACAAGATTCAGGTAAATGTTTTAGTAATTGATAATGGATATCATCAGGACCAGCTGATGTATCATGAGCCTTTTTAAGGGACTCTCGAAGTTCTTTGAGAGTGAATAGTTTATTGTATTTCTCCAAGTTTTTTGACTTGAAGTTCAGCTTCTTCTGTTCTTTTAGTTTCTTATTTTTCAGAAAATTTGATTGACAATTTTCAGAAGAAGAATTTTTTGAAAAAGTTTCTGCCAAAGTGTTTGTAATATCTTTGACAGATGTTATATCTCCATTATCTGTTTTAAGATGATTTACAGAACTAGAATTACCTTTACCACTTATTTTCCGGACCATGTCCCATGTCTTCTTAAGAGATGAGCGAGAATTCAGCCTAGAGACGTAAGATCTCCAGGATTTCCTCTTGCTATCCTTAATAGTACGACGGGCTTTCGCACGAAAAACTCTAAAGTTATCTAAATTTGTTTGAGTTGGCCGCAAGTTAAAATTATTTAATGCAGCTTTACGATCGCTGACTGCCTTTTTGCAGTCATCGTCGTACCATGGTTTATGTGGGCGTTTAGGATTTGCCGAGGTTTTTGGAATGGTTTGATCAGCTATATCGTGAACAGTTTTGGTAAAAAGAGCAGTTGCGTCTTCGACATCCTCGAAAACGGAAGGCTTTAATTGTTCCTCGCAAAGAGATTGAAACGTAGTCCAATCAGCCTTGCGAAGTTTCCATCGTTGCGTTTTTTCGAGAAGTGGAGGGCCGATATTTTCAAGAAATATGGGGAAGTGGTCACTTCCACAGAGGTCATCTCCAACACTCCACGAAAAATCCATCAAAAGCGTTGGATCGCATATTGTTAAATCAATGGAAGAATGAGAGCCTGTAGCAGGATGTTAGTAAGTATGTGACTTATTATTAAAAAGACACAAATTGTTTTTGGCTAAGAAATCCTCAATTTTCTTGCCTTTATCGTTTATATCTTTACAACCCCAGATGTAGTTGTGTGCATTAAAATCGCCCAAGAGTATAAAAGGTGATGGCAATTGTGCAACTAGGTGATTAAGATCTTTAGGGTCTAGTGAAGAACTAGGTGGCAAATATAAGGAACATATTGTTATGACTCTGTGCATAGTGACACTGACCGCAATAGCTTGCAAATTTGTTTTCAACGCAACAGGTCTGTGAGGAATGTTTCGATTAACGATTATCGAAACTCCACCAGTGGCCTTGTCCCCGGTATCACAAATATGATTGTATAGTGAGTATTGTTTAAAAGATACCTTATCACTTGTCTTCAAGAATGTTTCTTGAAGACAAAAGGCAATAGGGTTGTGTTCATTTAAAATTAAGCTGATTTCATCATAATTTGGTTTCAAACCTCGACAATTCCATTGAATGATCTTATTAGTTTTACCCATTATTTAGCGCTAAGGCGATTTTTAATTTTGTTTTTATTTTTGGCCTTAGATTTAGGAGAGGTCTTAGGAGACTCAAGCAGCGACATCTCCACTGATGGATCCTCCTCCCCGGAAGAAGTCAGCTGAAGTGGCACCTCAACTAACCTTTCATGAGAGGATGGAAGTGGCAGTGCAGCTGCCGGCTCTGAAATGTCCATAAGCTGTTCGAATTTGTTATGCAGCTCAATAGGGCCATTAGACACCTTTGGCTGCTCCTTGTGCTCCCCAGTTGGAGAAGCACTAGGCTTTCCAACTTCCTTAGTTGGAGCAGCACTAGGCTTTCCAACTTCCTTAGCCGGAGCAGCACTAGGCCTTCCAACCGAGGATGTATTAGGCTTCACGACTGGGGAACTTCTAGACTTCACAGTGTTAGAAGAACTCTCTTTCCAATTCTGAGAAATTGACATGCTCTTGACATTGCCAGAGCCTGCCGGTTTTGTGTTTGATTTAAATGTAAAAGTTTGATTAGGTGAAAAGTTTAATATTGGTTTGTTAAGTTGTGTTTGTTGACTTTTGTTTGGATTTGATACTGAGGAAGTATTCTTTGTATTTTGAATTTCTGGCTGTGGTCGTATTGCGTACTTGCATCCCTGCATTCTGTGTGTGTTGCTGTTGTTTTGAGAATAGATGCGTAAGAGGTCGGACTTGAAATTTTATATTTTTCTTCAATTAATTTTCTTGCTTCTGGAAAGGGAATGTTTTGTGTATATTTAACTGTTATGATTTCTTTTTCTTTTTTAAATTTTTCACATAATTTTGAATTTGCGTGATGTCCCAGACCGCAGTTGGTACATTTGAGATCGTTAGGACAATCTGGTTCGTTATGCTTGAATGCAGACTCGCCACATTTACCACAACGTTCTTCTTTAGTACACCTGGAGTTGTGGTGCCCAAAGCCTTGGCAGTTGTAGCAACGTAACGGGTTTGGAATGTAGGCGTCAACATGCAATTGCAGATATGCCACCTTTATTGTTTTTGGTAAGACGGGTGTTGCAAATGTGAGTATGATAGTATTTGTATTAATAATTTTGTCATTCCTTTTGATGGTTATTCGGCGAGCTGCAGTTACCAACTGTGGCGCAAGCTCGTGAATAATTTCGTCTTCAGGTACTCCGGAGAGATCCGGGCACCTGATGACGCCTTTGGAGATGTTCATAGAGGTGTGAGCGTAACATTTGACTTTGGTGTTTAACATTTTTGTAAGTGTTAATAAATTATCCGAATGAGATTTTTTTTCTGTTTCAATCAGGAGAGTTTTGTTTTTTAATTTTTTAATTTGTTTTACATGTCCAGCAATTGAATGGACAGTTTTCTCGATAACGAAAGGTGACATATCTGTAATAGGTTTTTCCCCGTTTTCCGATTCGATAATGAGAAAACGAGGAAAGGCTTGATTGATGACTGATTCCTCAGTATCAGATTCATGTTCTGTTTTTTTCCGTTTGTTAGTAGTTTGTGCGTTTTGTGATGCCATGATGTGGCGTTAAGAATTCATCTTCCACGCTTCTCACCCACCTCGGAGTCCAACAAGGGGACATTTGCTGTGGATATCCAACAGCAAAATGCCAAGAATACGTAGAAGGTATACTCATATAAAGCTAACGCATCAGACCCCACATACCACCCAGCGGACATAACCCCTTAACTAAAAAGCCAAAGAGCCGCACTTATGTTCCGCTTAAAAAGTGGCACGAGTATAGCCATATAGCGTTTTGAAATACATGATTAGCCCGTGCGCCACCGCCATAAAAGACCCTATCTATATAATGTTTAAAGTAGAACAATATAACAAGTAAGTTAAGATACAGTGTACTGGTACTGTCTGAATAATAAGGTCGGATCTCTTATAGCAGGCGTGACAAACCGATTGATCAGATCGGGCCAAATCTGACCGCCCGTCTAGTTGAAGTCCGGACCAAAGTGGTGTGTTGCAACGTGGAGATAACTACCAGATCTCCACGCCACTCAACCACCAGGACTCCCTTCTCCAACGACACGGGAAGAACGCCATTCTCCGAGTAACGGTTTAATTGAATGGAGTTTATTGTTAACTGACAAATCCCAAGCGGCTTGCCAAGAGTTACGAATATATGTGTTGATACAACTTTTAAAATCAGTATAAGGTAATTTAGTATTAGATATATGTAAACCTAATGCTGCTTTAGCAGCACTATCAGCTCTGTCATTACCACGTATTCCTACATGGCTTGGAAGCCAGCAGAAAATAATATTATCAACTATAAGAGAATTGTACTTTTCTAAAAGCTGAAGCACAACAGAGTTATCATGTTTCATATTACCCAGTGCTTGGAGAGATGAAAGGGAATCAGACAATATTACAAAATGATGATCATCCGATTCCTGAATATAATTTAAGGCAAGTTCAATTGCCTTAAGTTCAGCTGAAAAGATAGAGGCCTTGTCAGGCAGGCGGCTCTTTATGCTGTGTTTGTGAATAACAGCTGCTGCAGCTACCTTATCTCCATCTTTAGAACTATCTGTATATACGTTGAAAGTTACTGTATTTCGATTTAATTTCATTAAATTTGCTTTAAAAGACAGTAGGGTCTGTACAAACATCAAAAATAATTGTTGGTGTTTCCAAAGTCCACGGTGGAATTTGTGGTACTTTGTACTTGGCAATTAAATTTAGGTCGATTTCAGTCTTAATTTTGGTTTAATACGAAGACCAAATGATCGAATGGCTTTCGGTTTTTGATCAAAAAGAGGTTCAAAACTTGGATTAAAAACATTATCTAAAGTTGGGTTTGAAGGGTTAGACTTTAATTTAATGGCGTATTGAAGGGCTAATTTGTCCTGTCTAAGAGACCGTGATGGTTCATTAGCTTCAACATATAGACTTTCGGCTGGTGATGTACGCTAGTCGTTATCCTTGATTATGTATAGGATCGAGCATCTGCAAGTACGACTTGCGAGTCGATCCATATACTATCGAGCCGTAGTCCAACTTGGACCTGATAAGAGATCTGTAAAGTCGCAAGAGGACTTTACGATCCGCTCCCCAGTTAGTATTTGCAACAACTTTAAGTATGGATATGTACACTTATATCTCAGTAGGCAGCGCGAGTATGGAAAGTGTTGCCCTAAATACAGTTTTCCGTGCTCGTTTCCTCGTTTTTCGTATTCTTTCTACTTGGTTCCGAACAAAATGAAGTTGTACATCGCGTGTTTTGCTACTGTTGGAAACTCCGTCGTTGATGTTTTCCGAATTTTATGAGACAGATTGGTTCGTGTCTGTGTTATTTGTAGCCGCCTCAATATGCATTTTGTAGCCTTGTGCACTTAACTCTAGACTGACGTAGTGCATTCCAGCGTGCTCTGGGAAATGGCCCAAAACAATTGTTACTATATCGGAGTGAAACATCCCATCGTTAGAAACCAGCGAGGTGTATTCAATTCCCAATGTAGAGATTACAAGACATTGGCAGTTGTACTCTCTTGCCAATGAAAGGAGCGTCAAGTGGTCACCATAGTCTTTTCGCATCTGTTCTATATATACTTTGTAAAAAAAGTTTTGGACCGTGGCAGTTTCCGAACCCGTACAATGATCGCTGAACCATGACATTCGACCATAACCCTTATTATCTCAGTTCATAATTCACAATAGATCAACAATCAACAATAATCGAGCGTCAATCGACCATTTTCGTTTACGGCAAACTTTTTCCTCCAACTTTTTTATGAGTATACGGCCTTTCGTTGTTCGGCATTGCGCATTCGAACCGGAATCTTGAATGATCTTTTAACTAGGGTCCGCAACGCTTCGTATTTTGTCGCAGTCACCAGTCCATTTTTTGCCTTTGTCAATCTGAAAAACAGAGAAAATGGTTGATTCCAACATAATTTGAACTATAATTTTTCCAATGGCGCGTCATTGCGTATCCACGTGCCGTGCATCCGATGTTACAATGACATGTGCTCTACTAACCTCAAAATTAATAGGGTGATCTACTGGTCATGACCAACATGCATATCAGGTTTGAGGATCCTATGACAAAAATTTCATGAGTTATTTAACCGAAATCAGTCTATTATCTAACATCTCAGTAACCTTGCCCTTTGACCTATTGACCTCAAAATCAATAGCGGTGATCCAATGGCCATAACCAACCTGCATACCAAGTTTGAGGATTTTGAGCAAACACTCTTTTTTTTATAGACAACCATGTGAATTATATTGAAATGGACATGACCCCGCCCAGTCCTCCACAGTATAAGACCAAGGTGTCATACATCTACAACTAGAGCGCCGCGTTGTCCGCGTTGTCGCGGCAAATCCCAACATTCTTTCACTCTTTAGTCGACCCGCATTCCCGTTTTTGACCTTTCACGAACCCAAATGAGACCCTATTGATGTTATTTGCTGATTTATGTACTATTCATTTCATTCTGTTCGATTTGGTGTATTACATGACCATATAATTTTCAATTTTGACTCCCCACCCCCAGGGGTCAAATCAAAATTTTAATATGCAAATGCACATCTCTTTATATACCTGGAACACATATCTAAGTTTCAAGTCTGTAGCTCTAACGGTGTAGGAATGAATGAATGGTGTTTTACTATAGTATCAAAAAACTCTTTCATAGTATTAACATTGTAGTACCTTTGCCGCATAGGATCAAAGTCTACACATTCCAATAAGATGTGTTTGACCGTTAACGGTGCAAAGCAGGGTATACATTCTGGTAATTGCTCACCTTGTAATAAATATGAATGAGTATAACGTGAATGCCCTATCCTACACCGGGCTAGGAGAACTTCTTCTCGACGAATGGGTCTACTAGAAGAACGCCATTCTCCAAGTAACGGTTTAATTGAATGGAGTTTATTGTTAACTGACAAATCCCAAGCGGCTTGCCAAGAGTTACGAATAAATGTGTTAATACAACTTTTAAAATCAGTATAAGGTAATTTAGTATTAGATATATGTAAACCTAACGCTGCTTTAGCAGCACTATCAGCTATATTAGCTCTATCATTACCACGTATTCCTACATGGCTTGGAAGCCAGCAGAAAATAATAACATTATCAAATATAAGAGAATTGTACTTTTCTAAAAGCTGAAGCACAACTGGGTTATCATGTTTCATATTACCCAGTGCTTGAAGAGATGAAAGGGAATCAGAAAATATCACAAAATAGTCATCATCAGATTCCTGAATATAATTTAAAGCAAGTTCAACTGCCTTAAGTTCAGCTGAAAAGATAGAGGCCTCGTCAGGCAGGCGGCTCTTTATGCTGTGTTTGTGAATAACAGCTGCTGCAGCTATCTTGTCTCCATCTTTAGAACCATCTGTGTATATATGTTGAAAGTTACTGTATTTCGATTTAATTTCATTAAATTTGCCTTGAAAGACAGTAGGGTCTGTACTGGATTGTTACTATTACAAAGATCAAAAATAATTGTTGGTGTTTCCAAAGTCCACGGTGGAATTTGTGGTACTTTGTACTTGGCAATCAAATTTAGGTCGATTTCAGTGTCTCTTAATTTTAATTTTATACGAAGACCAAATGATCGAATGGCCTTCTGTTTTCGATCAAAAAGAGGGTCATAACTTGGATTAAAAATTATCGAAAGTTGGGTTTGAAGGGTTAGACTTTAATTTAATGGCGTATTGAAGAGCTAATTTGTCCCGTCTATGAGACAGTGATGGTTCATTAGCTTCCAAATATAGACTTTCGGCTGGTGATGTACGAAAGGCACCTAAGGCGAGTCGTAATCCTTGATTATGTATAGGGTCGAGCGTCTGCAAGTACGACTTGCGAGTCGATCCATATACTATCGAGCCGTAGTCCAGCTTGGATATGATAAGAGATCTGTAAAGTCGCAAGAGGACTTTTCGATCTGCTCCCCAATTAGTGTTTGCAACAACTTTAAGTAAGTTAAGAGCTTTAAGGCATTTGGCCTTCACGTATTTAAGGTGTGATATAAACGTTAATTTACGGTCGAAAATAAGACCAAGGAATTTTATGCATTTTACTATACTGTTAATCTTTATATTAAAACGTGTGACAGAGAGTATGCTGCCCTGTTGAACACCCATATCCTGTTCATGAATATCAGAGAGGGTTGAACCCATTTGGACACGAAATTGTCTATCATCTAAGAATTTCTCTATACAAATGGGTAATCGGCCTCTAAGACCAAGGTCATGAAGATCATCCATAGAGGAGATACTGTCAGTTACAAACGGACGGGCGGGACGACATGATCCCCACATTTTCGTTGAAATGTATGGGGATAACTACCTTCATAAGACTGGACCGGGTTTTACATCCCGATATTTTTTATGTCTGGAACACCCCCGACCACAGGGATTTTGACAAATTTCGTTGCTCCAGGGATGAGATTTAGACAGAAAATATTGAAATGTGTCTACATCCCCTGGGTGTGCCCTCACCCGTGGGGCAAAACATTGATAGGTGCATAACGATCGCGTTGCAGTTAGCCATTCGCGTTAAGTATACATGGATGATAATTATACCCCAACTATTTTATAGGCTTGATGATCTAGATGTTAAAATCTTTAAAAAATACACAGCACTCCATTTCGATATAGAAAACCCTTGAACCGAGTTTTAATTTTAACTTAAATAGGATTTATGTTATTGTCCGGACCAACAAGTGTTACGCCGACGCCTAAGGATAAACTAAGACAACGACCAAGTAACCCCTATGTCTGTTATAATGCACAGGCAATGATTAAAAAATAACTTAATTGAAACTAATAATTATGTTGAAATCAAATAATTTGCAAATACTTATCTTATTTATATTCGTGTACATCCGACCCTTCTAAGGGACAGTAGAGAAATGAGACAGCGTCACGTTCTAGTGCCGTGGATCCCTGTCAAATGACTTCAAAAGGTGCCGACTAAGGAATCATATGTATTTTGATGTGACGCCGACACTTGTCGCAAAATGACTTCAAAACATCATCGCCCAAAACACCGGTTGACAGAGTTTCGCGTTGCATTCGACGTTTAAGACTTAGTCTAAATATGATCCATACATCTATAAAAAGATAAACGATGCATTTTGACACGCCCTCTTTCTTCCACTAGTATTAAGCCTAAATTTGAAAATGCAAAAAAGGAAATGGGCATATCAATAGGTTCATCCTTCGATGATGATGTTGATGATGATAATGATGATGATGATGATGATGATGTTGATGATAATAATGATGATGACGATTACGTCCACAATGATGGTGATTTGTTGTTCTTGATGATGTTGATTGAGGAATTAAGGAGTAGAACTTGCAGTAAAAATATTCAGTAGTTTATGTTGTAGTAGTTGATATTTAATAAAAGGGGAGCTGAATGCGGGACGATCGGGCATATTGACGCATTGAGCTCCTCGGAAGTTCTATGGGACAGGAGCTGTATGCGGTTCTTTAATCGACGCATATGGCTCCTCAGGGAGCTGTATGCGTTTGGAGCTCTATGCGGCGATACACTACTTGTAATCTGTATTACACTTGCTTTTATAAAGTCGTATTCTCTTTACAGATGAATTATGTCATATAGGCAACAAACTCAAGGGGAGAAGACCTGGACAAGTTCTGTGGGTTCTTACAAACAGTTCGAACATTTTGAATTGAATTGAATTGGATTTTATAGTCGCACCAACAGCTAAGGTCATATGGCGACTTTCCAGCTTCCACTGGTGGAGGAAGACTCCAGGTGCCTCTCCGGGCAATTTTCGTGCACGGGCGGGCACCTGGGTAGAACCACCGACGTTCCGTAAGCCAGCTGGATAGCTTCCTCACATAAAGATGCCTAGGCCCCTGAGGGATCGAACCTACAGCGGTGGGGGGCAAATGATTGCAAGTCATTGACTCTAACCACTCGGCCACGGACGCCCCTCGAACATTTTGAAACTCAAACTATCATCGAACATTTTGAAACTCAAACTATCATTACAGGTGGCAAAATCACTGGTGTTGTTCGAGTTGTAAATAGCACAATGAATAATAAAAAAAGAAAAGTGCACAAGCTACTATCTTACAGCTGCTGCTGGAAGTTGCAGAAAAAACAAGAAAGTTGTATATATTACTGATTAGGGAAACAAAAATGTCCTTTAACTCAAACAGAGCTATGCAGGCAAAACATATCAATTTCAACGTTGCTCACACTCCTCCAGTTTAAATTAACAAATAGAATAAACCATTTCCAAAGGAAAGCGTTATCAATCCTTCAAAAACAAGAACAACAAATTAATTTAGAAACTGATATTCAAGATATAAACAGTCACATCTCCAAATCAAATGAAGTATATGCCAAACACTCTTTAAGGTGGGATAGAGATTTGCTCATCTTTAAAACAAAAGAAGAGAGGCGTAATGGGAAAAATAATGAATGAATGAATGAATGTTGTTTTACGGCACGTCGACACATAAATAGGTCATATTGTGCGCAAAAATTGATGAAAAATGAGGTGTGATTTAAAAATAAGTGTTAATATATAAAGATAAACTATTAAAAAAAAAAAAGGCATGATAAGGTGTAATATAAACTATGTAATGTAAATCAACAAATGCCCGTCAACGGGCATATAAACAAATAAATATATATAAGAAGACATTATAATGATTTATATAGTCTGATCTCTTTTAGGAAATCTAAAACAAGACTAAAATCTACAGTTTCAAATAACTCTTTCATAGTATTAACAGTGTAGTACCTTTGACGCATAGGATCAAAGTCTACACATTCCAATAAGATGTGTTTGACCGTTAACGGTGCAAAGCAGGGTATACATTCTGGTAATTGCTCACCTTGTAATAAATATGAATGAGTATAACGTGTATGCCCTATCCCGCACCGGGCTAGAATAACTTCCTCTCGACGAACGGGTCTACTAGAAGAACGCCATTCTCCGAGTAACGGTTTAATTGAATGGAGTTTATTGTTAACTGACAAATCCCAAGCGGTTTGCCAAGAGCTACGAATATATGTGTTAATACAACTTTTAAAATCAGTAAAAGGTAATTTGGTATTAGATATATGTAAATATAATGCTGTCTTAGCAGCACTATTAGCTCTATCATTACCACGTATTCCTACATGGCTTGGAAGCCAGCAGAAAATAATAACATTATCAATTATAAGAAAACGGTTACAAGTCTTACAACTATGATGGTGTTCATGCAAATAATGAACTGAAGAACAAGTGGTACACTTGTATGTACAAATCTGTTGATATGGACATTTCAAATGAGCTAAATATTTCCTCTGAAGGTGACAATGATTAACATACGCGATTGCAAATGGTCAAATAACATGTATTAATTAAAAACATAGAACCATTAGTAACATTCAGTTATTAATGGGTTTGGGGTAGGTCAGTTTTTTTGACATCAGCATTGTCAATGCATAGTTTTGTACATAACCGCAATGAAAACTGTTCTGTTGTAATTATAAGACCGCATTCTACATAAAAATGTTCCGGATGACTATCTCACCATGTATACAGCATTAAATTGCCCAAAAATAACACAACTAATAACTTCAATAAGAGATCTTGTTTAATGAATATTTCGGTAACTAAAATATCATGTAATTATTTATGACATAACTCTGTACAATGAATCAAGTTCTCAAATGAAGCGCATTTTTGAAGGCAACATAAAAATAAAGACGCATTAGGGGTAATTTATATAATTATGTACATATTCACATTTTAATTCAATTTTTTTTCGACAAATAATGTTGAACGGTAAGTGACATAGTGACATGACAGCCGCTGACTGTATGCAACAATTGAATTGTCTAAAAAATAGCAGGACCTTAACTTCAATAAGATACACAATACCTAAATAACCTAAATAACCGGAATGTGTCGAGTTCTAATTAAATGCATGTTTGAAGGCAACGTTATGACAGATGGGTTTATTGGTCTTTAATATAAAAACGTATCCACATTCCACATAATATTCGCATTGCAACTTTTTTTTTTTTTTACACAAAGAATGTCGAATGGGGTTGACATGTCAGTCGCAAACATACTAGATTTAGTTACACCATGTTCAATTGTTGAACCGGTCGAAGGGAGATAACGCATGATAATCAAACGTAATGTAATCGGTTTTTACATCCGTGTCGCTTTTCGTTGATGATCCAAACTATTTGTAAAAATGAACTGGCGCAAGGAAAGAATCTATTCACAACTAGACGTGATACCGATGCTTCCTGCCAAGTTTTGTCAAACTTCAACAAGCGGTTTAACTCCGTCAAAAATCATCGAACACAAACGTGATATGTACGATGCTTCCTGTCAATTTTCGTCGAAATCCAACAAGCGGTTTAGGAGGAGTAGCGCCGACAACATTTGTGACAGACAGACAGACGGACAGATAGACGCAGCAAAAAGATGTCTCCTCAACTTTGTGGCGGAGAGACATAATAATGGAATTGATCACATTTATGCCGTTACACAACGCTTTACTACATTTTGTTATTCCCAAAGTTCAGTAACACTAAACGAGTGTTCATGTTTTTGTTAATTTGAGCATCGTATCACTAGTTAACTACTTACTTGATTGAACATTTAAACAATGCTGTCATAATGATACATAAAACCGTTTACAAGCGTGAGAGTTCAGATGGAAAAAAAAGTATGAAACTCGATCATTAAGATTAACTAAACTACTCACAATTTGCTAAGGTTCACTTTTTGCTGTCTAAATTTCTTGCTGAAATAAATAGCATTATTTCTATTTTACATGAAATTATTTAGGGCAGTGTATGGTCATGTGATCTCATGACTTGATTCAAATTGTGGAATTGTTCAAGTATCAATGAAATTAATATCGTTATTGTGAATTAATTTCTAATAAAATTATATGGAAGAATAAAAGTGATCCTTAGCAAATTTTGAGTAGTACATTTTACTCATATTCATGTGTGAACGCAACCTACAGGTATAATTCTCTATCAATCAACGTAATGCAATCTAGCATTTTGATATAGAGTAATGTCGGGTATATTCGACATTCGTTCAAATTCGTCACTTTTCCTTTGTTTTCTTTATATCTCTCCAGTCATAATACATATCCAGGCAAAAAATGTACACAATGTGACGTCACATATCAAAATGACGTCACTTACTTTTCCCGCTTATGACACGACGATAATATAAACAATATCGGAAGTGCAAAAACTGCACCACACGGACATTTCCTTTGAAAAATCGTTGTTATGGAATAGGATAAGAAGAATGCTACACTGTAGGTATCTATATTTTTGTAGTTATTGTCTATTTTGTTAGCATTCGTGCGTTTTAACACCATCTTTGATGTTACAGCTTTAAGTCATGCACAGGAGGAAGCTCATTCTGTGCTCAAATGTCATCTTGAAAGGATGTCGAACTTACCCGACGCAAACTCATTATATCGGGTAAATTCGACCCTTTGATACACAATAAACAAGTTGATGTTAAATGCTTTATAAAAAACATATTAAGCGGTTCTGAACAAAATCTTCCATAAAGATGTTCAGTAGATAAATGTAGATCAATGGAGACCAGAACGATCTTATTGTCTGACGACGTTTTGTAACTTTGCATTTAAAATATTCTAATTAAACAGTAGATAGCTGTCCGATTATTTTTATATCCCAATCAATTGTGTATGCCCCAATCTTACATTTATGGATTATGGATGTATATCTTTCAGGTAAAAATGTCAAGGCAAATTGGAGCAACGAAAAAGAAGTATATGCAATATTCTCCTTCAAAAGTAGCTGCTGCAGTACAAATGGTAGAAAATGGCACTATGTCCAAGAAAAGAGCTGCGTTAACTTTTGGAATTCCTCGAACTACACTGATCGATAAATTGTCCGGGAAAGCTCCATTGGGGTCAAAGTCAGGCAGGTCAACAGTACTTACGATGGCTGAAGAAAATGTTCTTGCTGAATACTGTCAAATGATGGCAAGCATTGGTTACCCGTTAAAGCGTCAGGAATTACTCTTTGAAGTTAAATGGGTACTTGACAATGACGGTAGAAAAACACCCTTTAACAACAACTTGCCTGGAAAAGATTGGTTTTACAACTTCACTAAAAGGCATCCAGAATTATCCGAGAGAACTGCCATGACTCTAGGTCAACAACGGGCGATCATAAACATGGACATGATCAAAAATTGGTTTGATGGCCTGTTTTCTTATCTAAAGAAAGAAATTCCAGATTGGGAATCACTAGTAAAAGACCCTAGAAGGATTTTCAATGCGGATGAGAGTGGGTTTCCACTGTGTGTTAATACAGGCAAAGTGTTAGCTACAAGGGGTTCTCGTAATGTCTACCAAGTGTCAACAAGCAATAAAATGCAAATCACGGTCATGGCATGCTTTAACGCGATAGGAAACTATGTCCCACCTCTAATCGTGTACCCGGGAGAAAGGTTTAGAGAATGCGGGATAGATGCATTCCCTGAGGCCATTTATGGCCATACACCAAGCGGGTGGATGGATTCAGAACTGTTTGTAGCCTTCCTTGAGCACCTAGTAGAGTTTGTTGAAGAGCACGCCATTCCGAAGCCAGTAATTCTATTTGTAGACGGCCACTCTACTCATATGTCCCGGAATGCCGCAACCTATTGTGCAGAAAATGGTATTATTCTGTATTGCCTTCTTCCGAATGCCACTCACATACTTCAAGCATGTGATGTGGGATTTTTTTCACCAATGAAATCTTCATGGAAAAAGGAAGTTAAAACGTGGCATCTGGAAAATTTAGGACAAGCTTTAACGAAAAAGGACTTCCCCGCAGTTTTCAAAAGAGCTTGGCAAATTGTTGCTAAACTCGAGAATGCTGTTCGTGGATTTCGACGATCCGGGTTATTTCCACTTGACCCTAACAACATTGATATTACTAAGCTTGGGCCTTCTAAAATTCACAACCGAATTGGCGAAGTTAAGCAACCTTC
Organism: Cyrtodaria siliqua; assembly: GCA_037043455.1. Lineage (NCBI taxonomy): Eukaryota > Metazoa > Mollusca > Bivalvia > Adapedonta > Hiatellidae > Cyrtodaria > Cyrtodaria siliqua. Next base: position 102,450 of record JAWPHD010003252.1, on the reverse strand, counting down.
AGCAACTGCAGCAAGCTGTTCAGCTAGAGATAGTGACATCATCGCTACCGAAGCTGCAGATGCCGACGCATTCATGCAAGCAACTGAACCTGGCACATCAATGCAAGCTTCAGATAACTTGATGCAATCTGAAAATGCCGATAATGTGATGCAAGCAACCGACGATGACGTAAATATCACGATGGAAACTGCCAATGAAAACACCAGTGCTAATTCTATGGAATCCCCATCAGTTAAATGTAGTTTGATTGAAACAGAATCCACTTCTGGGTTAGCAGCTCGTGTTCTTGTTATTGGTTCTGATGCAACAGAGCCACAAGTAAATTCAGAACAACCAAGTTCAACTCAACCTTCACCACCAACACTAGTAAATAAAATGAAGAGTCAACACAATGTTTCAGTCTTTTGAATTGCTGAGAATACCTGAAATAAAAAAGAAAAAAGTTACCAACAAAATTAGAGATAAACTCCCCAAGGCGCTGTCTGGAAAAAAGGCACTTCAACTACTAAAGGAGCGAGAGGATGACAAGAAAGCAGAAGAAGAAGCTAAACTTCAAAGAAAGATGGAACGAGAACGCAAACGACAAGAAAAGACAGAGGAGAAAGAAAAGAAACGTATTGAAAGAGAGGAACTGAAACGAAAACGAGAACAAAACAAAACACTTAAAGAACTTGTCAAAAAAACGAGAAAACGTCGTCTTTCGTCGTCATCATCAAATTCCGATGCAAAAGCCCCTAGGTATATGGATTCCGACGATAGTGTCGACGAACGAGTTGCATGTCCGGGATGTGGATCGGACGAAGGTGCTGTTGATGAGTGGATTAGTTGCACGGCATGCCCCAGAAAGTGGCATATTACATGCACTGGAGATGCCATGCTATTTGAGATTGCAGCGGATCAAATAGAACATTATCCATTTATGTGCGAATATTGTGTTTAAACAAGTAGTTAGGAATGACAATGTTTGTTTGTATTGGACCATTCCTGTTTCGTAATGTTGATTATACCCCTGGTAATGTCGGTTGTTGGAAAATTGTGCCATAAGTTTCAAAAATCAAGAAATGATATGGATTGATCAATGAATTAAATCATTCATAATACTAAACACAATTTGTATAATGTGTTCATCATTATTTTTTAAAACTCCATATGGGTGTCGAATTTACACGAAATGTGTCGAATTTGGCCGACATTACCTTGTATATGACTAAACATGCTATGCCATTTTTTTGACGAGTATGTTCGTGGTAACTATATGGAACGATCGGGAATGTTCCATTTTATCATTTGTACATCCGGATGACGGGTAAATTCGACATGTAAATATTATTGTTTGAAATCCTCTGTTAAAGTGTCGAAAATACCCGACATTGCTCTATCTGGTTGATATGCGTACCTTTTTCTTTATTTATTTTTGTGGGAGATATTTACCGTACTTACCGTACACAATACAAGTCTGGCTAGCAACGTTCCAGTATGTGTTTACCACTACACACACAACAAGAATATGGAGTACATTTTCTCCCACTTTCTTCTAACAATTAACAGTAGAGTCATACTGTAGCAGTTTTACCAGATATGTAAGAACTCACCACTAACGTAACTCTAGTTCTAGGAAAATGCATTATCCTTTTAATATATACCCCGTCTGTTCAAATATAATCAACACAAAAAGAGTTTTGTTGTAAAAACAAAGACTATTCCCCTACCTGCCTTGAAGAAGAATGAGATAAGTATGGAGACATGATGAACAGTATGGAGACATGCTGAACATCATGAGGAATTACGTGTACTTTACAAAGACACATGTTGGATGTGATTTGGTCACTCGCATAATGCTGTCTGGCAGCAGCAAGCTATTGATGATGATTTGTGCTTCCCAGCAAAGTGACATGTTCAAGTATTATTTAAGAGGCTTTCCCCCCAGATAATACTAACAAACTTAACTCCCTTGTTAAGGGGAGGCCACCATATCGTATCCAAACAAGCTTTCTCCACTTTGCCCATCTCACGGTGATGATGCTAAGCGGCTACTAGCCGCAATAAATATGCGTTTCTAACAACTAGCCGTTTTTGTTGCGGGCACTATTCGTTCGAATGATAAACTTGGTGAGTACTCTTGCTTTAAAATTGTGTTTTTTATGTCAATTAATAAAGTTATGATAATAATAATACTTGGACGGAAGGTACATATTATTAAACTACACAGAAGCATCGTATGTAGAAGAAAAACTTCGTCAGTTTTTAGACATAATGTAAAATAAGTGTAGCGTAGAGCGAAGAAATGTAAACAAACTGCCGAAAACGGTTACTTAAACTGTCATATTCTGTACAGAGATTGTTTTCCGTCTTATTTATAATAACTATAAGTTACGTTATGTTTCTAGAAACACTTTTAAGTAAAATGTTGCATATACATATTATTTAAACCATATAAAAAAGACCAAACCTGCTTTGTCATCACGGCACCGGTTATTAGTTGTAACGGTTACCGGACACTAGTAAATATGAACCCAGCTTGGCAGGAATATATTGTTTAAACTACAGCTTTAAAAACTGATTTCATGGACGGATTTTTGATTTTATTTCCATTGAATAAGACTTTATGCTAAGAATCTTACTTTCGGTTTACAAATACATGATAGATAAATTACACACCTAAAAATAGAATAATAGAATTCCTGCGTTACTATAATAACCGAGATATTGCGATTGGGCCGTCATGCATCGCATTTATGTATATTATAATGTAATTGCGGAAAATTGTTAAATCTTGAAGCTTTATCAATGCACACATTGACGTATATTTTTGTTTTATTTGTTATATTAAATTATTTCAGGGTTTAAAAAAACAAACTGAATTATAACAAAAACTATGCATCATTGCGGTATACCGGTGTGTTCTTTGGAAAAGCACTTCTTTCTAGCCACGATAGGGACCTTAGCCGGGCCGTCCGGTGTAACAGAATTTATCTTTTTTTAAATCCGTTTTCTTCTCTCTTTTTTCAGATTTGTAGGCGCATTTGTTTGCTTGTCGCAAAAAAAACAGTATTACATCTGGCAGAAATGGTAATTTATAGCTTTTTAATAGCAAAACAATGGTGATTCCAGCAGCTGCAAAGATCCCATGCTCCTCCTCTCAGCGTTTATTATCATAAAAAATTATTTTAATCTTTAATTTGATTGTCATTCGAGTGAAACTGTTACCCAACCTCCCGTTTTTTACTTGACCTTGTTGCCAAACAGGTTTAATGAAACGATATGCTAAACAAAAACCTAATTAACTTAAAACATTTTAACTTCTTTGCAAAAGGAAATTGTTGGCGACGAAAACAATGAGAAAACAATCTACACATAATAGATAGGAAGTACTGTGGTTAAAGTAGGCTTACTTGAACACATTGATTCTATATGTACAGCTTTATATTGGTATGTAAGGTTAAAACTATATAGAACTTTATTTTTAACAATTTAAGTCATGATAAGTAAAGCCACACAGTAGAGGTGTATGTCTAAACTTATCATAATACAGTTTTATTCGTATCTTTTACACTTTCACTTGTGTTTCAGGATTTCCAAAAAGATCTAGATTTTTTTGGATTTGCGATTAATGGAGAAGAAGAAGAGTATTCAGAACAGGTTGAAATCCTTCCAACATGTAACCGGTCGACAGTTGATCTTGTTCCAACGGGTAGTGTGTCGGCAGTTGATACCGTTCCAACTGTTAGTGTGTCGGCAGATGATATCGTTCCAACTGTTAGTGTGTCGGCAGTTGATACTGGTTCAACTGTTAGTGTGTCGGCAGATGATATTACTCCAACTGTTAGTGTGTCGGAAGTTGATTTAAACAACAATGAAACATTGACAGTGGGAGCAGAGGTTGAAATTTTGCCCTTCTCATGTAACGTTTGTATGAAAACTTTCGGCTCTAAACCTACTTTAAAACGGCACGTATTACGCCATACGACTGATGGTAAAATGTGCATATACTGTAATAAAGTATTCTACGAATCTTACGAGTTGAAGCAACATATCAATAGCCATATAAACGGCCAATCTTTTATTTGCAATATTTGTACCAAATCATTTAAAAGTCGGGGCGGTCTGAATACTCATAAAAAAGAACATAAAGGTCTTTACACTTATATGTGCGAATCTTGCGGAAAGGGTTTTAATTACAAAAGTTTGTTTGAGGGACACAAGGCGTCGCATACGTTATCAAAACCATTTTCTTGCGATAAATGTAAGGCAACATTTACGTATAAAACTAGTTTATCGCGACATAACTGCAATAATGAAAAAAATATTACATGTGAGAAATGTGGAAAAAAATTTAAATCCAAAAGATATTTAAAGGATCATGAAATGGGACATACCAATCCGGAAAGATATCAGTGTTCCGTTTGTGGTGATTTTTTTAAATATAGGGGGTCATTTTATAAGCATAAGATACGAACTGGTCATAACTAACATTTAAAATTGTTACCTATACTGTACTTATCATAGCACCGACAATGAGATTATTCGACTGGCCTTTTCCAACGAGTAACCTTTTACTTTCGAGGTAACTAAAAAGTACGCAACCGAAAAGTGTCAATCGAATACGTCCAATGTTTTCTCAAAAAAAATTAAAAAATGTATAAATATTAGTATTCAAAATTGTTCACTTGACGTTGCTACTACTTATACATTTATAATGTACTATTGAATTAGAGCCACATTCCTCATATGTCTTAAAGGGGTATGACGGTAATTTGGTAATTGTTTTCAATTTCAGGAAATTTAAAAAATGTATATATATATATTTATATTTATGCATGTTTTATAAAGAAATAAAGATTTTAGGTCTTTTTAAAAAATATATTAAATAGGTATTTCCTTACTAAAATACGTTTAAATAGCCTAACTAAATACGTATTTAAGTAAGAAAATACCTATTTAATATATTTTTTAAAAAAACCTATGTTTTTTATTTCTTTATAAAACATGCATAAATATTATTATGATTTTTTTTTTTTTTTTTTTTTAAATTTCCTGAAATTGAATTTTTTTTTTAACAAAATACCGTCATACCCCTTTAAAGCTTAATGTATTTTATTGCATTAATTAAAAAAAGGCATACATGTTATTATAAGATTAATAAACACTGAGAAACACATAACACGACGGAACTTTGTATTCAGAATGTGAGTTGGTTCGAACTTTGCAGATCTATGCCTAGTCTCGTGGTGGATAAAATCTTGGACTCGTCACTTTTATGGTGAAACCTTACAGGCAAACACCCTCTGGCAACCTCGTGCGGCTTTGATACATCAGAGCGCTTGGACTTCCTCTGTTTCTTCCCATAAAGACGTGGATTGTCGAAAGCATGGTTCCTGAAAGAACAAGAATACAATGCTATAGTGTTTATACAGTGACGTGTTACATATATATATTTAGGGTTATAAACAGATGCATATATAATGGACGTAAAAGAAAATACTGAAACAGTACTACACATGTATAGTAAGATACATCAAGGCCGATTGATATGTAATTAGAATATAATTATTTTGTTTAACGATCTTAGTCCATAGTGTTAATTTTTATAAACCCAAACTAAAAATACTTACCTAGGAGTGACACATGACCTATCACATTGAATCATAGGAACGTTTTCTCGTTGGGCCGTTATATGATTGTTGGTTTGCTCAGCTTCAGCTGATAGTAGACCTGGCCTTTGGTAAACGGACTTTCTCGTTGTGTTCATGTGGAAAGACCTATGATATTATAAAAGTCAATATTATTGTACCAAATAAATTAGTTTTAGTTCACACGTTTGTGCTGTAGTGTTACAGCTTTTGCCAATATTTGTATTTTACGTTACAATTTCATGTTAGTTTGATTGGTTTAGTTATTAAAATAAAATTTGAAAAGTTGCAATGATTATTTTTAATTAAAAACCAATATTAATAGCAACTTTCGTTGTCGAGTGTTGATGGTCATTATAAATAGCAATCATTTGTCCCACCGTGAATTCAAACCTCGTCATGAAAAACTGACTGTTGAAGGTCGATGGTGCTGTCAGACAGAGTGCACGGATGTATTTTTTAGTCTTAATGACCTAAACATGCGGAGGTTCTTAGTTTGAGCCGTTTAAGGCTTAATAATGACATAACAAAGCACTCACTTAATGATGTAAAATGTGATATCAAATCAAATTTAACAGTAGTTTACCTTTCTGAAGGATCGCATCTATATTGCTGGATCTCAGTTACAGTAGACATCAATCGCGGAATACTCACAGCTTTTGGACAGCCAAGCTTAGTCGGCTCCATTTCACTTAATTCACCAAAAAAAGTCTCATTTACAAGACTTGATATTGACCTCTGATTGTAAGATCCCGATTTAGATATAGCATGCAGCTGGATGGTTGTGTCGATTCGCTGTATGAATCCCTCAAACATACCCTTCGGAAAACCCTTAATGTAAGCACCTGGTGGTGGAAAAACACCAAACTCGACTTTGTTCAACAAGAACTCCTTAAGTCGTAGACGTCTTTGGATGCGTTCGATCGCTGACAATCCTGGCGAATCTTCGGCTTCGTACCATTCGCGTATCAAGTGACAGAAATCCGCCTCCGTATCATAATGTAATAGTCGCATTTGATCTTCAACAGCTTTACTAAATGTTTTCTTGGCATACGCATTGTTCTGTTTATCTAGTAAATCAAATACGATGCCTTTACTGATAATATCATTGTCGCTTTCAGCTACGTGCAACCAAGCACTTTTTCGTATACCTTGTAGTCCATCTTTGCACACTTTCACACGTAGGTTCACAAGTAAATGATGCGAATCAAGACACTTTGGTTCGAACTTCTGTCTTTCCTCGTTAAATTCCGGGTGAGAAAACCACTCTGTTTCTCCAAATCCGTCAATTTGTGAGCGTCGTCCAAATGGAGCATTGTCGGTCCATTCATTGTAAGATTTATCAAAAGATAAAGCGGCTTTTACATTATTCAGCCTTTCCTTCGGAATCGCCTTTGTCCCGAAACGTACTACTTTTGATGCAATAGTTTGTAGCGGCATCATATTTTTAACTTTTTTGATGTACGGATTGTTTGTGATACCAGTTAATTTACTTATACCATGAACTTTCTCTGCAAGAACACACGACTTTTTTAATGCAATACCTTTCGACTTTTGAACAATTTCCGTTTTTTCAATAATAATATTTAGTTCGGCATGCTGGAGTTTTTGAAGACTTTAAATATAAGTTATGGTATTTTGAAGGTCTTGAACTGTCAACTCCTTCCATTTGTTTGAAATTTTTAATTTCGGATTTGTTCTAAAAGCGTACAGTATTTCTCCTAGGGTGTCACCTGAAAGTGGTTCTTCGAGAGTATTGCTTGTGGTTGAAATACTTTCTGTAATTTCATCGCTAGTACCCGCATCTGTTTCTTCGTTAAGGTTTATAGGGCAAACAAACTCATTTTCATTTACAGTTGTGGATAGAAATTCTTGTTCAACGTTCTGTGTTTCAATAAGTGTTTCTAAGGCTTCGTCTGGAAGGCATGACAGTGTGTCTTCACTTTGGACAATTTCTGAGCATTTTGCGAGCTTTGATTTATTGACAGAAGAGCGCATTACCCTTGACAATAAGGATGACGAAACAAACATTGCACTACCTGGTGACTTTTCAATGACCATGTCGTTTTTCAGTCTACTGATAACATCCGCTGATGATATTTCTTTAACAATTGTATCTCGTGTTGACCTAGAGGCATTGACATGTGTATCCTTTTGTAACTGTAGTATTGTAAGTGGCTTATCATTTTTATCCCTGTTTGCCATTTTTGCCCACTGGCCATCAAAACAGCTACAAATCACGTCTATTTCCTGTTCATAACACGACTGTAGCACATGATCATGCATTTCCCGCATTGATTTGGTTCCTAGACTGTAACCTTTCATACCATATGCGATCGGAATAGTGTATGGGATTTCAGGATTAAACCGCCTGTCTGTATCGCTCAACATCCAAACTAGAACCTCTGTGGCCTTTTTGCGACATACCTGGTACGTTTCTTTTAAGCACAAACTGACGTTGGTTAGAACAGCTTCAACGTCTTCAAACTCATACAGGTGTTCATTTTCCTCGGCATTACACACGGGGAATTGGTACGGCGAATCGTCCAAACATTGTGAAATGTTTAAACTTGTAGCTGTTACAGAGCGGACTTCGCATATGAACTTGGTAAATTTTTGTCTGTATTCTCTAAGTTCACTCTGTATTAACTTGGAACCAGTTGATAGCCTCGATGGACGCCTCTTATCGTCTACACTGTATACAGATTCTGCTTCTTGCTGTATCAAGTCCCAAAGCTCTTTGTTAAATAAACATCTGAAATAAATGTTTTAATTGAATATTATTCTAAATTTGTATTATTTTGTTTTCTTTGTTAAACAATGCACGAAATTTTAAAACACTAAACAAAAACACACCCTATTTTGGGCCTTAAATTGATTTCTTTTCCAAGAAAATGATGAAAACAAATGACTAAAGCAACAATACTACTACAGCTGTCCTACTAGTACACGTAGTATGTTTATAACTTTATAACCATTCTGCTACCCTAAACATGAACCTGCTATTTTAAGACAAAACTGGGAACCAGTGGCACTCATGAACTCATTAAACAGAGAATTTACACCAATATTGAGTCGACACCTTTTTTTAGAATTAGGTAGATATATTGTATGCAACATAATAATGCTGACCTTATTACGGTTGAACTTTCTTCAGTCCAGCATAAATATATGAGGCTGTCCACATCCATACTTTTCATTTCTCCTAATAGTTGCGTTATGTACCTGAAATTGCATTTAACGAGTGATCATTATATAATACTATTTATGATGATATATGCTTATTAAATTATGCGAAAGGAAAACATCGTTTGAATATTGACTTGCATATTACAACTGTCTGTTTATATAAGAAGCATCTTGTTATAAATATCATTATGTCTTAAAATATATATATATAGTTTATTAAAGCCTCATCATAGTATATACATTTTTACAGTAACATAAAATCATAAAACATCATACACTATACCATGTCACTCTAAATAGAGTTGCAAAAGACTGACGCATATAACGCACGTTAAAGGAAGTATTGATTACACATACCTTAAAGGAATCTCGTAATGAACTGGTGTCTTATAATCGTTTGCACTCGGACATTTGAACTCGCAGGCGTATAGTGGTGTGGGAATGTTGTTACTGCACTTCTCCATGAGACACAGACTGCCATCTGGCGACACTAAAATCAACGGCTCGTTTCCACATTGTATTTCATGAGCCCCTTCTTCAACGTACGTTAACTCTGGTAAGTAAAATGGTAACACTTTAGAAGCGAGTGTGGTTATCGCGTGTATTTCAGAAACTGTTCCATGGTCCATACGTTTTTGAACATCATCTGGTATTGTAGTCTCCTGAATAATCCCATGTACTACTGTATCGAAGTGCGCTTGTTGCTTTTTTAAAGTGTCCAAACCAATGGCCCCATAAATCGTACTACCTGTCACCTTTGACTTTTTTCTTAGCTCAAACCATTGGGCAGATCGTTGTTTCACAAATCTGCTATGTTCTAGAAAATGTTGCGGTATATCGGACATATCTTTGAACGTTACAATATTTGACTGTGAGAATATGTCTACATGTTGTTCAGTTGTAAATAAACATCCTGCAGAATTCAAGGTAGCTCCTAACTGTAACAATGAATCATTCGCATCTAGAAGTCGTTTAACGGTAGACCTTATTATATGCAGTTGTGACTGTATGCTGCTTATTGCAAATACACACTTTGAATTTCGCCAGTCTTCGCCGCCTTCTTTCATGAACTTGTTTAGTGCTTGTTTTTGCTTAAGGTATAAGCCGCGTAAATCTTTAATTCTTAAAGATAATAGTTCCAAAATACTTTGTAGCTTTTCTATTTTTTCTTGTTTTGATAGGCTTTTCCAGTTTTCTGTGAGTTCGGTGGTGCATTTAATTTCCCTATCTACTCGTGTCTTTGCTTCATATAGTGACTCACCAGCCTCATGACCGAACAAATCCTGATCACCTTTATCTTTACTTAAACCAGGCGCCAACTTTTTACCATCAAAACTTACAACATATTCTTTGTTTTTATCCTTGACATTAAGGGCTTGTGATATAATACCAGCAGGGATTTCTTTGGGAATATCTGTTCCGGATGTTTCGAAGTCTGTGACATACTTTTGAGTTGGAACAGCAAAGTTAATAGAAGTCGTATTAGGGTCGATATGTCCCTTACTGACGTTCATATCCAGATTGTGGTTCGATGACTTCATTCCAGCCATAAATCTCAAGGCTTTCCCATGAAACAGTCTATACATAACTTTCCAAAATTTCATACATTCGGGCGACTAAATCATTTGTGACGTATTTTCTAACGAATACCACCTTACTACGTCTAAGAAGAGTAATAAGGCAATGTTGTGCAGCGGAAACTTATCTGTACTTATCATTCTTAAGAACATACAAAATGGTATCATAAGATTTTCTCCTTTTAGCTTGGATAGTACGGATGGCAGAATGTTTAACATCTCTTTTTCTGTTTGCTCACTAACTGTGTATTGAAATAACTGTTTTCTTGACTTTCGTTGACTGATTGATTTTCGAGGGGCAGCTTTTAATCGTGAACTACTTGGTTTAACAGTTGTTATAGTTGACGCAATTGGTGTCCCTTTTTCAACTTTTCTTTTTTTAGGTTGGTTCAACCAAAGCGAAGACTTTCTTTTATATCTGAAGGTTAAAAAACACAATAAAAACAACTAGTAACCGGTGCCGTGTACAAATCGTGACCGTTGCCGCAAATGACAGGTTTGTTTAGTGTCCGGTGCCACGTCATCAGTTGAAAAGTTGGATTATTGAATCAAATAACGTGCTAAAATAACTATAATGAGGTTTTATGTAGACCAAATGACACTTTGTTTTTATATCTAATCGCTAAATGTAGTAAAACACTCATTTATATGCTAAATAATGCATTTTTAAGACACTTGTTTACATATTTTACAGCGATCACGAAAGTTAAATTAAGTTAAAATACGCTTTCTAGATGCCCTAGCCATAAATAAGTACTTCATCTACAATCAATAGTTATGTACATATTCCGTCGACATAATAATTTGACCCTACTTACGTTTTTTTCTGCCTTTTAGCATCATTTTCATGTGCATGGTTCATTTTGTTTATCGAAAAACTACAACTAGTGTCCGTAGAAAGTACGACTAGTAGTAGGAAACGCGCATTTGATCGGCTAGTGACCGCTTAGCATCATCACCGTGCATCTGTATTCAGTTTCGTTAGACAGGTTACTAAATAAAGGAGGTTAATGTGACGTCACAAAGTTCTGCTGTGACGTCATAATGTCAAAGTGTCTTTATTTTAGGTAAACACATGCCAGAGTGCTTTCAATAAAATCGAAGACAGGGTAGATCTCTGTCGATACTCTTAGTACTTAGATACTAGATCTGAAATTCGTGGCGTTTAATAGTGTTTTAAAATGTTGTATTACGTTGGAAATTATGAGTTAACCGAGTACTGATTTCCGAACTCTACTGTATCGCTAGTACTATTTGCCTTACTGCGCATGACTTCAAGTTAAAATAGATAGAACGTAGGATCATGAATGAAAAAGGTCGCTCATCAATGAAACGTTGCGTTTTTGAAGTCAGTTTCACATAAAATGGCCGACAAAAATGTGTCCACTGTCAGTGCGATTTTATTGCCAAAAACCGTGATTATTTTCGCCGCTCAGTATTTAGGAAGGGGCAATCCGGGAAAATACGGACAAACCTATAAATACGGACACTTTTCTAATAAAGGCGACTTCTTACGAACTATTACTAACAGGATTAAGTACAGGTTTTACCTTTTTGGTAGTTCATTTTTCCCTCTCGGTTCCACACGCAGAACCGTCTACGTCACACAAAATATGACGTGTAGACGTCCATACTTTTTTCCAAGAAGTCAACCACGCTTTCTTTCCGATTTTTCGTCAACATCGATAAGGTGTTGTAACATTTTCAGGAAGTTATTCAATAAATAGTACATTTATGTAGATGATTTGTTTTGTTTCCAGACAGTTACAAGTTTGATGGTGTTTTATACATAGTAAAGAAATAAAAACAATCATCGTACACTAATTAGCATTAAAAAGTTGTCTGGGTAAATGCTAGTTTAAAAACTGTATATTATATCTACTCGTTTGCTCTACTGGGAAATATCCCAGTGTGAGATATTTCCTAGTACGGAACATTGCTCGGCCTTTTTCGTCAGTGGCCGGAACGCCAAATGACGTTCCGATTGTTTAAGGACGTCGTCGTCGTCAGATTCCGCCACTAGGAATAATGATTACGGAAATTAACGAAGAGTTCCGGAGTAGAATTAGACCTCTTTTCAAATAATTGTAATTTGGTGTTCCATACATACAAATTAATGTTCATTTATGTTTTAACATATTGTATTTTACAATATTAAAAACATAGTTTATGTTTTATAGTTTATGTTTTAAGAGCACACTTTTGCTGAAAAAAGAAAGAAAAAGTGTATGTTTTTTTGTATTTATTAAATATAAATACTTATAACAAAAAAAAAGCATGATCTTTAAAACATGGATGACCCATGAAAGTCCTAAGGCTAATTTGCAGTGGGGTCAATGCTTATGTTCAATAATACATATCTATCTGTACCGACAGCTTTCTTCAGGGATGGCTTCATTATATGAATCATCTGATTCAGTGACAAGAGTGGTCTTTTAAAGTATGCTTGAACCAGAGGTGAATGCTAAATATTATTCTGATACTGCACTTGCATTTATTTGTGTGGGTTGCATCCTTAAATGATTAGTTCCTATCTTATCCATATTTGTTGTAATTGTGTTTAAATTGCCTAAAATATGATATAAATGTAAAATAAAAAAAACTTGTATATACAGAGAAAGGATCTTATATGAGTGACTCTGTATTATTGATTTTAATAAACAAGTTGGATAAAATGATAGGATGAGGCTCTGCCGAGTATCCTATCTTTTTACCGAACGAGTTTACGACATTAGTTTCACTTTAATGTTGACAATTGACCGTATATAGATATGGCGGCAATTTGTAAGAGAAATCATGACGCCGTTTGGTTGTTTACATGACGTCGCTACGCGGCTGTAAATGCGTTCGCCCTACAAATATTGCGATATCTTAAACCAAATTTAATGTTATTAGCATGCATTTTATGAAGTAAGATTTCAAATAATGATAAATAGTTAAGGTGTCTGAATGTATCGTCTGATATACCATGCAATATATACCATGTAGGGCAATATATACTATGTAGATATACCATGCAATATATACCATGTAGGGCAATTTATACTATGTAGATATACCATGTAGGTCAGGGTTCCAGACTTCTATGTATACTTCCACTCTCTTTGCGGCGAGGAAGATCTAAATAACCCACGATGATGTGTTGATGAGTCTTTAAACACATCAATTCCTTATGTCTCTAAATAAATGTTAGTAAAACAAACACAATTGTAAAAATAATATAACTGGGTACTGGTACTCTGTCAGATGCCAGTATTATAGAAATACAAACAGTTGTGGGTTTATATATATAACTGAGCCGCAACACACGAAAACGTCCCTTCGGACTTTCAGACGACAACGTCATAAAGTAACAATTTATGACGTCGGCCGGTAATCACTTACTTACTAATCAAATTTCTCATCACTTCCGTGTTTTACCTAGTTATTATATCATAGGGAATATGTTTTCTTAATAGAAATTGTTGATGCTATAGAAAATGGTAACTGTTTATATTTTTTGGTGTTACTTAATCAACGACGTCGTCCAAGACGCTAACGTCAACGTCAAAATTAATGGCGAGTACAATCTTTAATTTTCAAATTGAGATAAAATCATTTTTAATTAAGATATCAACATGAAATAAAGATAATTTTAAAGAGAGAATCACCGAGATTCATAAAAAAACATAAAATGTCACAATTTTGTCTGAAGGGTCATTTTCGCGTGTTTCGGCTCAATTATATATATATTTGTTAAATTTAATATGTAGCAATAATTTATAACAATTAACAAACAACACATGTGCAACAAGTGTAAAGAATAAATAATAATCATGAGATAGAGATTATTCAACTGGCTGATTGAATATAGAGAAATCGTTCACTCGATGGTAGACGTGTATATTTTTTTTCTTGAACGAGCGTATGCGAGTGAGAAATCTAAAACACGTCGACTATTGAGTGAATAATTTCCCAATAATCGAACCATGCAGATAAATGATCTATTTTACATTACATTTTAAATCAGTTCATGTACGAGTTTAACTGACATTATTGTATGTTGTCAGTGGATGATGTTGACGACAGGAACACATTATTGACCTCATGACTCAGTGTCACAGTTAGATATGCTTTCACTAGAGGATCCCAATCTTTCACCCACAGAAATATAATAAAATTAATCAATAATATTTATTTACATATTTTCACTAAGGATGTTCATTACTGAAATTAATACTATTTTTTTCTTCTAAATTACAGGTGTTGTTTCTCCATCTCCACAGATGACAAAGTTCTTACTGTTGAATTGCGGTAACAAGGACATGTAGTTGAAGGTATAGATGATAACTACTTAGCTTAAAATTGAAACTTATTTGCATATCATTGTCAATTTCATTAGTGACGTACCGATTAATCAATTGTAACCAATCATCAGTTACTTTGGCATTAGATTATTATGAACGTTTATTGAAAGTGTATGATCGATCACTGGTAAAACGTAAAAATGCGTTTTAATTAATGTAAACATAGAAATAAACATGATTATCCAGGAGACAACAGTTAGGAAATACACTTGTAAAAAATGAGCATAACACATTTATATCACCAATTATTTTGCTGATCATAATAAAACAACTATGGCATAATAACCAGACAGGAAAGAATACATACTTAAACAGAAAATGTCTAAGTTCAAGGTCTGAAACACAGATAAACATGCACATGTTATAAGTTCATTATTGACTAACCGATTACAACCAATCATGAATGATCGATTGGTTACATCCAACGGAACTGTTGATCGATTGTCAATTTCAATTGATTGACCATCACTGTCTATGACACCTTAAACCAAATTTAACATTACTACATGAATTTAATAAAGTAAGATTTCAAATAATGACAATGTTTAAGGTGTCTGAACGTGTTGTATGATATACCATGCCATGTTATGTGATAAATATAGATATATAATATAATATATATATCAAATATATATATAATATAATATATATATCACTGTCATTCAATGCTTAATATAAAAATGTGGATATCATCCATTTCATAAACAGAAGGTAATATACTTATAATACGATTAAAAGTTCTTTTTAACAAAATCAAGATTTTAACATTGTATATAAAAAAAAAAATACTACTCGTCTTCGATCATATACGAGCGTTTAACGCATATATAGGCATAGGTAAATTTGGCTACTATACCATGTGCTTTAATTACTCGTAATAATTGGAATATTGTCTTGAGAAAAGAACTTATATATATTCTGAAACTGAGCGACTTAGCAAATATAATGATCAAAACTGCAGTAAAGCAGGATAGGTTTGACACAAGCATCAAACAACGTTTATGTAAGTTGTTAAATATAATTTATCATTAGGCTTCTTAGATTATCAAATTGAAAACTTCCAGTATCTTGCCACATTTGCTAAAAATATTGATTATGGTTTGATCGATTAACCATTTCATAATCGAATGCCAACACATGATCAAAATCATTTATTTCCATTGTTCATGTACATGATATTAGGAAAACTCCTAGGATGTCAGGAAAGTTCTTGTTGAAAGTTCTGTGTGTTTGTAGGTTCTCGGTGTTGTTCATTTCAGTCGAGAGTTATCTCCAATGTACCAATATGTCCAAACATTGGCTATTAATCAAATGCCAACACATGATCCGAATGCACTGTATTCTTGATGAGTGCATTTATTGTATTCTTTTTAGTGCTATTATTATACAGGTATGATAGATGCAACATACTTTTAAATTATTTTACTATATATGTAAATTATGAAATACAATTAAAATTAGAGACAGCCAAGAATTTCAGCTTATACATATATAACCCCATAACACAATTGCAAAATGAATGGTATTTACAATTATTTGAAACGGATGGATGGCCAATAAATGACATTAGTGGAGGTGAAGATGATAACTGAAAATGTATCATGATTTTATTGTATTGCCTGCGTAGCAGGGCAGACACTTAGGGATCACTTTTTCCATTGTCATCGTCCATCACACTTAAATCTGCAACCTAACCTTGGCCATAACTTGAAAATAAATTGACATATGTTTATGAAACTTCACACACATCTTCATAACCTAAGGAACGCTGTCACATGTGTCCAATAACTCTTGACTTTCATTTTAACAGAGTTATGCCCCCAATCATAAAACTTTAACCTGCAACGAAACCAGGCTCATAACTTCGTCTTAAATGAAGGAATGTTGTTACACATGTCCAATGACTCGGACATTCATTTTGGCAGAGTTATGGGGCTTCATAACCTAAGGAACGCTGTTACATGTGTCCAATAACTCTTGACTTTCATTTTAACAGAGTTATGCCCCCTTTCATAAAACTTTAACCTGCAACCTAACCTAGCTCATAACTTGGCAAAATATTGACTTATGGTCATGACGTTTTATACAGTTCTTCCTTATCAAAAGGACATTTTTTTATTGTTCCTTATCAATAATCCAATGCATATGTATGCTCTTTTCAATTTCATAAACTTTAACACTTTAAAATGTGTGACAGTTTCCTACATCTTTGACACGGGCCAAATGCAAAAGTGTCAATATGGAAGATAAGTAATTATTATTTAAAATCAAAATATTAAGAATTTGATTGGGTAGTCTGTGGTCAAATGTTTCCTGATACATTGTTGTATATTGACTTAAAGGCATGGTTAGAAATAACATAAAATAACATTTATGATTTACGAACAATGTCATAATTACACTCGCACACTGACGCGTTTATGTTATGTGGTAAATAGAATATGTGAAAGTGATTCCTCTGGAATATATATTTTCAAAATACACATGACAGCGATGATTTTCTTCGTATCTTGATGTAAACAATGGCATTTAGTGCATTTCTTTGAAATTATCGTGCAATAACACAGCAAAAACACAAAGACTTTATCTTTATTCGGATATAAATCTGTTTTATGTAGATTTTCGTTTGTTCAGTTCACTCGAATGTCAACTGAAGTGCATATGAAACGCGCTATTTCATTGGTTGAATTTAGATGATCTTCTCATGAATATTATTAGATGAAAGGTCGATCTGACCTGACATGACCTCAAAGGAAAAGTTGTCCGATCCAATAGCGGAGAGTATCAAAGTGTAATTAGGATATGATTTTAATGAGATTGGATAAAAACAGGTATAACTGATACATGATATATATATTTATTATATACCTATCAATAGTTATATACATAGTACCTTCAATTTCTTACAGTGGAATCATAAACCTGTAAAACTGTAGCTACACCCGACATACATTAAGATACGCCCATTTACCTCCTACGCTTTATCAAAAAATAAGCCTAGAAACATTTAGAAACCTTCTTTATTGCATACGTATGCAACATAAATGTAATTTTTTTTTTTTAATCATATGTTGGAGGTACGGTATATAACTTAGTGAGATCCTTGATCTGTCATTTACCTACTCGAGGCGATACAAACTTTCAGAACACGTTACTCTAGTAATAATCCTATTAATGCATATGATATATACACATAACTGATACATGATATATATACATACATAACTGATACATGATATATACACACATGAGATATATAATGCATATGATAAATACACACATAACTGATACTTATTTAAAATATATAACTTTGCATTTACACATCATACATGATATACAAACAAATAATCAGCAACAAAATGAACAATGAAAGACCAGATACAAATGCAGAACCAGAATGAAAATAAATAATGCTATACAAATAACAATGAAAAATGATAAACAAAAGATATATATTGATGGAAAACAATATGGGAGAATACATTTAATTATTTTATTACATTTGTATGGCAAAATATTATGTGAAACTCATTGCTATGGAAAAGGACAAATCACAAGTTCATCGTCCTTTGCCAAAACAACATGTTCCAAGTAATAATTAACTCTACAAATGCAATAACCAATGTTCAGAAGACTCACACATGATTAGCACATAATAGTTTTTATAATTTTTAAGAATTTTGCCGATTCAAAACAGTCAACGTGAGACAAGAATGCAGTCTTACATTATGTTACAAGCACTACCTAAAATGCAAACATGAAGTTGAATTGGTCCACTAAATATAACAACACCACCACAGATGTATGATATATTTGTCATATATTTGTATAACAATCGTACTACCAAGGATCAAGTATAAATGATGTTATGCAAAACACAGCGTATGCACCTTTGTTTTAAACTACGTAAATTCATCAAATGAAAGTGGTAATTACATGATCATCTACAGCATGACAAACGATGTTCTATAACATTTAAAATTTGTCCGAGAAAAGAACATTAGGGTAGCAAAACTAATGTAGATCCACATGCAGAAAGGAATTACAACATATGTTGGTGTTTAGTTAATGTCATTTAAATTGAACCATGATTAAATTGTAAGACGAGGTCCTGTTCTGCTCTACTAGCTAAATAATTGAAAGGCTGTGATTTATTATTCATTTATAAAATATACCAAACACATTGCCAGATATGATGCATCAGACTCACAAATCCCTGCAAAGTGCCCAAATGACTCAGAAAAATAAGCATACAGAAATATAACTGGAAATAGATCAAGATTCAGAAATTGACTGAATGATTTATATGTAAACTTATAAACTGTTGACATACAGACACTTTCACAGAGGTGTCATCAAACATAACAAACTTAATAAAACGTAAACTCAATGAATATTTTGGTAAAAGTAGGTCACGATGACCTAGTTTCCAGGGTATGGTAAGTACTTGATCAGAGGAAGGTGCTGTTAAAATTTGATAAAGATCAGACATGTTAATGCTGAGCTAGAAATCCTCGCTGTCAAAAGGAATAACTTTTTTTTTTATAGATATTTTAAAAGTTAAGTTACGACCATCGGACTTTTTACAGGAATTGCAACATTTTCCATTGACGGCGGAAACAAATAATTGTTTGGCACTCAAATACCATTTGATACATCAAACAAGTCTGAATTGTTTGGCTGCGGTTGAGACACTGGTGTTATTCTCTGAACAAGTCTTAAAGGAGGGTATGATGCAACAGATGGTTGAATAGATCGGGGTGTTTCACGTATACATCTGACTAACTGTAGTTTTTTGGTCCCTTTTCTTTTCTGTTGCTGTAAATCTTGGTTGTTTCTCAGTATCTTTATTTTTTAACAGGTGTTCTTGCAATGAGCCTTTGACCACGGTTGTCAGCAATTAATGTTTCTAATACAGAGTTGATTACGGTAAGTCGAGATCTAATACTGGAATCTTGCATGTCTTCATAAAGCTGTGCCATATTTTGTTCAAAAGAAAATAGTTGGTTCTTATGAAGCATTTTATTATCATTACCATCTATTAATGATGTAATAACTAAATTTGGTTCTATTTCTTAATCTGTTTCCTTTGAAAAACCGGCACATCTTATTGCATGCACTTTGTGTATATGTTTACATAATAATTCTTTGTCCGGACAATCGCATGTGTACAAATGAGCACATGACAAAATACAAGGAGCTTGGTTGCACTTTATAAAGCATGAGGACAAAGAACATCTATCTGATAAATGACACACAGTGTAAAGAAAGTCAGAGCTTGATGAATGCACATGCTATTGTTCTTCATTGATATGAATAATATAATCATTAGGAATAACCAAACTTGATATATGTCTATCTGACCTGTAATATAACATTTCCGAAGTGTTATGCAATGTGCTGTAAGTTTTTCGACTAAGAAAATAATGCTTCTCAATTTTAATTAAAGCATGAATTAATGAATCAACCCTTCGGTTCATTTTGTTCTGAAAAGTAAGATGTTTTAAAAATTTGTGAAAATTTTCAACATAGTTATTGGTCGTTATTTCTGTTTGAAGATCTTTTTGCCTAAAACCAATACACCATTTTTCAGGCCTTGACAAATACAATTTAGTAAAATAGTTAATGAACAATGGGTTAGTATTACTATATTTATTTAAAAAGGTGTCGAGTAAGAGTTTATATTCAACTCCGAGCGACAATGCATTAAATGTTTAATATCATTTTCTAATAAAAGACGATCTTCAGCCAAACAGTACTTTCTCGTATTTCTAAATAAACTTTTAAGGACATGCCATTTACACAGATTATGCTTTAAAGAATTACCATATACATTAAGTGCTGCATTATACAGTGCAGCGTCATCTGTCATAATGAAGTTTACTGCTGTGTCTGCTGTGTCTGGGCACCTCCTTTGTACTGATTTAAAAACAAAAGTTAAAGCGACCTCATCTTCTCGATTACAAATGCAAAATGCCACTGAATAGTCTCTTTTATATTCGTCGACAACTAAAAGTGTAATCAATTTAAACATACAACTATTGGTTCCATGCGTTGAATCAAAACAAATAATGCGTGATGCAAATTCATTTTACATTGTAGTCTGTTCATTAGACATTAACACTAGCATAAAATCATTGGATCGTAAACTAGAGGGACTAGAATCTACTTCATGTTGTGGTCTAAAGAATAAAATTGGATTATTGTATTTTGACTGTAGCTCTCTTAGCAGATATAAAACAGACGTTGCATCATCATCAGAGGCACGATTATTTTTACTATTTAAAAAGCGTCTATATATAGCGTTTATATGTTCATAGTTATTAGAGATTTCGCTTATGAATAAAACTATTTCTACAGTCCTGTCCAGTTTGGCAGCCTTTCCACGCAAGTCTTCTAATATTTTATTTGGAGGAACACCCAGAGACAGTTTAGTAAAGTAGTAACTTTCTGTCGAGGTTTCATGAAAAATACATTATTATCAAGTTTCCAAGAAATAAAATCACCATAATTACAAAAGGATTATTTAAAAATAGCAATCACACATACATGAGTCTGGAAAACATGTTTTATCATTGCTTTAACAGAAGAAAATAACATATTACAATTATCTGAAAAGCAATTTATATGTTTTGTTTTGTATTTACTGTTACTTTAATATTGTTGCAATTGTTACAATCATGTTTATTTTTTGTGTGCCTATTTAAATTTGATTTTGTGCAAAACTTAGCAAGACACAAAGAGCATTCAAATTTGCCACTTCCCTTTCCCGCTCTCTTCTTATCATCCACCATTTCCTTATTTCCAGATTCTCTTCCATTGTTTGCGCTTTCAATATCTCTCTCTTTGTTGGCATTCTGTCTTTCATTCTCGTCCATACTGACAACTTCAACATTGTCCAACTTTCTTGCAAAATATATTTGTTCAGTCATGGCCTCACTCATACCAGAATTTTCAATCATACTTTCTGCCTCTCTTACATCAATCACACGTTCTGCCTCTCTTACATCAAACACAGCTTCAATGGCACTATCATAGTGACCCCCACCAAAGCTTGAATAAATAATATGAACAGGTGGTAAATCTGTATCTTCAGAGTTGTGAGAAAGAGTAGTCACTTGCAAATTTTCAGGATTTCCACCCATTGTGACATACATATCGCGCCTCAAATGTCTGCTTAAAGCAATGATACAGTCTTGTCTTGCATACACACCATTTAACGATAGACGATTAAGTTGTTCCAGCCTGTTCTGATGTGGATCTACATTAATTTCAGGTATAAAATAATTTTCAAAATAATTCATACTATTCCTAATATGCATTACTGCCAAGTTTCTTAAATCTGCATGGTGGTCTTCTGAACCAAAAAGGCCAAAACTAACAGATCTAAATAAACAGTTACCATCACCTAGAATATTCCTTCTTCTAAGGTGGAAATCTCTATTCATCCTGGTTAAAGACTTCAACAGTGACGTTCTGAAAAAGAATATTTAAAATATAACATTAAATACAGGGATAAATTTAATACAGATTAGATTATATATTTTAAATGATTATCAAATAATGTCGCTTGTACCTTCATGTGTTGTTCCAAAGTGTCATTTATAAGTATACTGATGGTCAATGAAAACGCACCATTAACTCCACAAGTTTATGCTGTTGGATTATTCTGAAACCATTTATTTTGTATCTTTTTCTTTTTGTATTTGCATCTTGATACATAACTTATCTTACATGTTTACAAACTCTGTCCATATGTTGAGCTTATGAAATAATGCATATATATGCAGATTAAAAGTCTGTATTTAGTAACGGGTACCTAAAATAACTGCAATTGAGTATACGTAAAATGAATTTAGATTTGGTAACTCATAATTCGAAGAATGATAGGGCGATTTTTGCCTGGCTGATTGAGGTGGTTATATTCTAGTTTTAGAGTTCAGATTTGCAACATTTGTAAGTTACATATATACCTTATGGTATGTAAGCTTAGACAAGGTTTTCATATGTTGTAAACATTGTATGTTGTGGCGGGATAGCTACTTTAACATTGTTTACTATGGATTATCATAAAACGAAAACTGTTCCACTAAATTTCAAGCTGCATTAACCTGTATCGGAATACATTCCTGATTCGTTTTATGCCTTATTATTGTTTAACTTCTGACAGTATTATGCAATGACAGTTTTTGAGAAAAGGATTTTTTTGTGCAATGTAACTGAAGAAACCCGGAAATGTACGTGCAGTTCATAACACCAAGGTGGACAGTGGAACAAAATCTAGTGTGTGCACTTAATCCAGATATGCACGTTAATTTAAAAAAAATAATTAACACTTAACCCGCTAAGCATGACTATAATAGCCCTTGCGTCCATTGTGAACCCAGATTAGCCTGCGAGTAACATAACATAAACGGAATGGTCTAAATTTAAAGAAAGGAACAGTCCATTATACATTCATAGCAGGCTAAGGGTTAAAGTCTAGAGTCAAACTATAAATCAGAATCAGGAGAAATGTTTTACTTTCCCTACCTCACTTTGCTTATAATGAATTCCTGGGGACTGCAAAAAATACTTTGTTATAACCGAGGTTCGCTATATTCGTAAAAACGAATTAGGTTCAATAATATAACAAATTCGATATGGCAAAGGTGCTTTTGCTCATTATAAACATTTGACCAGTGATTACTGCAAACTGAAGATAGTTCATCCTTATCCTTTGTGTATTGAATAAAGAATTCTGAGTATTATATTGTATTTTTGTGCCCCCCGAAGTGTGGCATATAGTAGTCGCGCAAAGTACAGATACTGGGCCCTAGGTCAAGGTCACTCTAAGAGGTCAAAGGTCAAACAGAAGTACTTTCATGTCCGGCAAATAACGCTAGACATTCATGACATTCGACCTCTTAGTGTGACCTTGACCTTGAACGGATGTGGCTGGAAGTTGCGCTCTGCATGTCGTCGCGATATGGTGAACATTAATGCCAAGTTATTTCAAAAACCCTCTCACGCGGTTCAAGAGGTATGGAGAGGACACACAATATAGTGCATATGACCTTCGAGCTCTAAGTGTGACCTTGACCGGACAAGGCTTGAAGTTGCGCTTTGCACGTCGTCTCGATATGATGAATATTTGTGCCAAGTTATTTCAAAATCCCTCAAGCAGTTCAAGAGATATGGAGAGGACACGATTTGTGACGGACAGAGAAACAGACATAGAGATATCCAAGCTAAAAGTAATATGTATCCCCCAGACATAACTAGTTTCATACATGTGCACATGAAAAGCCTTTAAGTAAAACATAGCATTGCAATATCTCTATTATAATAAAGATTTCTGAAAACAATTAATTAATATACGACATATTTGATTGTACAGTCGAACCTCGATAGCTCGAAGTCAGCGGGACCATAGGGATATGTTCGAGCTATCGGTGGCTTCGAGGCATCGAGGTAACGATAAAAACCAAAATATCTATCCGAATTTGTGTACCACCCGAAATAGTGTAACTTGTGTATGTGATGTATCGTTCTCGGTACGTTTTTTTTACGCTCATGCATGTTTGTTTTAAACCTCATAAGGGATATATAACATGTAATTGTTACACTGAAAATACAAGAAAAACTGCAATAATGTGTTTGTTTTATCATTTATTTAAAGAAATATCACACAAATAGATGTTAACATACATTCCGGAAGTCCGGATAATGAGAACAAGGTAAGACTGGTTTCGGTATATTATTTAATTAGAAAATCAACCTTGTTTAATTTATCGTAATTAACAGTAAACGAAGTTCACTTAACATAAATTTTATCTTTCTATTATCGCTTTTCATTCATAAATGTTCGCACCTTTAACAACCAACTTTATCTGATTTCGCACTATGCAGTAGGAACGCCACGGACCTATAACATATCAGTTCTGTTCGCATTTTAACTCCGCGAACATGGACTATTTCTTTGTATTTTACGGACTATTTTACGAATTTTCAATTAAAACAGACGCCATTTTTTTACACCCGAAATTGGGCGCGCTACCTCGGCGAGCACTACGGGTACCTATGGAGTCTAACAACACGCGTACAGTGTTTCATACAGTAGATTATGTAAAAACTAATACCTTACCGGACGAAATAACGTCCCATTATGTGTCAACACGATGCGGTGTTGGTGACTGACAGGTCACCGTGACATAACTGGACACGTGAAATTGACATGTTGGTCAAATTGGATTTGGGATTACTGTCTGCTGCTAGAGGTCCATGATAAAGGTATTTGTTTTATCATTAAAATGTGTTTGTTAATAAACAGTACACACCACTTTTAGATCGTACATATTTAGACATAAGCCAAATATAGTGCCTAAAAAAGTGGCGTATACTGTATAATAGAAAGTTTATATTTTTCGTGTACTCCGATCTTTCCAGTAACTGGATGTACTGTAAACTGTAGAACGTTTCGTGGAATAAAACAATTACTAGTAGAAATGCTATCAATGTCCCCCGCACCCCCGCCCACCCAAGAACGGTTGATATGGGGAGGATGGGGGTGGGTAGATGGAGCTTGAATACCGAAAACAAGGAGGGGGTAAGGAAACTAGAAACCCCCTCCACCCCCACCCCTCAGATTCATGAATGTAAATTGTTAGCGTTGTCTCTTTATCGTTATGTTATCCCCATTGTATCGCACATTCGTGAATACATACTCGATACAACTACCATCGAAATAATGTAAACAGCCATTGACATGTCAGATTAATATTTATGTACAGTAACATAGATCTACATACACATATGTGTACATATATATCCATGACAGTTAGTAGAGTTTTGAGTTTTCCTTTATAAATATGTTACATTATGTATAACAAAGGATAAACTCTGATCATTGACATTGGATTGGTGTTGTTTTTCAGAGAGGCCTCAAATGTGAATCGTGCCCTTGAGCAATTCTAAGTGAATTGATACTGACGACTTCAGAATGTCAAGCCGAGTTAAATGCCATTGGATCATTTTGAGGTGGGAGCCCTTTTAAAAAATGTTTACACTTGTGTAGTTCTTTAAATGGAGCTTGTGTTATGCTTGCACGGTGCTGTTCAAAGTTACAGTAAAAAATGTTTTCGGTGATAATGCAGCGTGATTGTCATATGAGCTCGTGTAAACTACATGTACTGGATACATGCGAAAACAAGTTGTGTTAAAGGGACACTAGGCAATCTTTTTTTTTTTAAACTTCTGGAGTTTCGGTCAATTTTTCTGCATAATTTGCATTAGGGATCATTAATAGTATTTATTAGAATAGTTCAGAACTGTTGATAACAGTGCACCTATAATATAGTTAAGTATTTGATAGAATAACGAAGACAAAATGAAACACTTTTATTTAATTTTTAATGCAAGCAGGTTTAAATTTAAAATGTTACCAGGTTAACAAATGGAGATGCTAATGTAAATGCTTGATAAATACTTCAAGAGTGCCGTGTGTCCCTTTAACATGAACTAATTACAATATTATTATGGTCTATGTGAAGGGTCCCCAATTTATTAAAGGGACACAGAGCAAATTTTCAATCTTGTGTCTGTTTTACACATTTTCACATCAGAACAGACCACACATCTACAAAAGTGTCTTCTCAACTGCCCTATTTAATCCTGTTTTATTACTAAAACTAGCGGCATCACCAGGTTTTGAGATAGAAAATAAATAGTTGTATATTAATGTTTTCTCCCCATGTAAAATGACCTTACTAAGTCATTAAAGTATAATATTCTATCAACAAAACGTGTAAAATTTAACAATTTTAGATTTTTGGCAAGAGTTGTATTTTATTCCCCTTCTAGTAAAAATGGCTTATAGAGCATTGCATCCTCTGTCAGATTTAACTTTCCTTATAATAGATTCTTGCTGAAGTACTGTTGGGTGAAAAATACATTAAAATTGTTCTGTAATCATGTCAGGTCAATCATATACTCGTATGATACACAATATAATATGTATTGACCCTTTATTTGATGTGCCATTTACTCAGTTTTGGTCAAGGGACGTTTATAGCATATCGGCTTTGAATCCAGTGAACACGGATTCAAGTCTTACTGGCGCTACTGGTTTACTTCGATGTATCCTGCTAGCCCATTGTGTCAAACTGTCCCATTCCCCTTAACATGCCCTAGCTCCCCCTAGCCAGACCTGATTCAAATTGAATACTATACGAGACTTATTTTTACTTTTTATTTTCTTTCAGGCTGCACGTCATGTGGAAGAAGACTCCATGTACACCACTGGCCAGAGTCAATGCTGAAGTTTATGTTCGCTTAATTATTTGCTTAATAAAGTATACATATGAACTAAAATATTGTCTTTATAAACATGATAAATATGTCTTCCACCACAAAGTGGTAGGTGAGACAGATTATATTTGGCTTTTCCGTTCGTCCGTCACACATCTTGTCTGCGCTATTTGTTGGATTTTTACGAAACTTTGTAAGAAGCATCAGTATGTGCATATCAAATATTGAAGGTCAAGGGCGCCGTGACCCAATAATGATCATGAAAACCCTTGTCTGCACTGTGCACTTCCCCAGAAGCAAATTTCATAAAACTTCATTGGTGGACAGTGGAAAGAGGATGATCCGTTTGATTTTTAGGACATCCATTATCAAACATTTATAAACAAGGATAAGCATATGGTACAACACACATGTTATAATATAACTATATATGCCCTATAAAGATAACAGACCCGCACTTTTCGGATTCACGCGTACAGTGTTTCACAACACCACAAACCATTGACACAATTTCATGTCCACATATTTATGTTATGCAATCTTCGAGTTTACACAAAATCATGTTTGTTACTGACAGTAGCATGTCTGTTACTCGTCAGTCATTTACTCGAGTCGCACCCTCAGTTTCAAACGAACAGTTAAAAGAATATACTTCTTTCTGCCTGTTAAACTTATATTAGTTTATCGCTTTTTCGGATTTCGAAAATTAACTCTGACATTAACCCAAAGCATGTATAGATCAAAAATTTAGTGTAAAATACATAGACACATACATTTTAAATTTATGTGTTTACATAACAAAATTATTTAATTGTTTCTGTAGCCGGTGGTCTTTTTAAATGAATATGAATGTTGCCGTCTTGGGTCGGAAGGCCCTGTTACTTAATTAGTACTTGTCTCCGTTTATTGAAATTCAACATATATACAGAGGAGAGATGTATCTATATGATTTTGTTTTTATTCTCGCTTCTAAAATGACGAAATAAATCGATTTAAATAAAAGGCGCATTCTCAGCAATACACAACGTACTGTGTGTGTTGGTGGGGAAGCCGACGGGGTAATGGAGGGATACAGTCATACTACCGTAATACGGGGTAATGGAGGGATACAGTCATACTACCTTAATGTTGCTCTCATAAATACTGTGAACATACTACATCAATAATATAACAACTACTGAACAATGCTGAAATCGATTTATCTTTATAAATGAATTCATAATTCCACAATTTTATTTCGTGCGAACATCGATTTGGAACGTGGAATCGGCGTATTTAAGCGATTACGGTGTACTTCGTTAATTTTCGGTGTGGGTGGCGGTTGCGGGGGGAGCAGGGGGAGGGGGTGTGTGAAAGAACTTGCCTCCTGTCTACAAAGGAAAAATGTATTTACGCGTACATGCTTTTTTCTGTTCTAAAATGATGAAATAAATCGAATTTGATTAAAACTGCGCATTCGCAGCTATATACAACTTAATCAATACGGTATAGAGGGTGGTGGGGTTGGCATGAAGGGCGGGGTTGCAGGGATACTACCGTAATGGTGTCCTTGAAAAAAACTGCGAACATTCTACTCTAATAATTCATTAAATACAGAACAATGTTGAAATCAATATATCTCTTAAAAAGGATTTCACAATTTCATGGTTTTATATCCCGCGTGTACATTAACTTCGAAAGGCGATTGTTCATATTTTAGCGAACACGGTGTACTTTGTTAATTTTGGGGAAAAAAAAGTACTTTTTTCTGATTGACTTTAAATTTTGGTTTTTAATAGTAGACATGTCAATGAACACTTTCAATAAAAAAAAATCATTCTCGTTGTTAAAACTTAATTTTTTTGCAATTTTTTCGGATTCAGAAAATTAGCACTGCAATATATATTTTCACCATCCTCATTTCCTTTCCCGACGTACCGTTGCAATTTGGTCTGTTAAAACCTATTCCGAGCACTCCGGCATAAACCAAAAGCATGTATAGATCAGAAATTTAATCTGGAATGCATGGATACATACATTTGAAATATATGTATTTTTGTGTACCCAGTCGCGTCTGTAAATGTATATGCGTTATGCCGTCTTTGAGTCCGTGGGTCATGTTAGTTAATTTTGAGGAAAAAAAAGTACTTGTCTCCGATTTCATTAACATTTTGCATATGGACAGAGGAAAGATTTATCTATGCGTACATGCATTTGTTTTTATTCTCGCTTCTAAAATGACGAAATAAATCGATTTTGATTTAAAAGCGCATTTTTGGCAATTTAAACCTTAAAACAACCTAAATTCATCCCTTTGAAAAATACCTTTAACTATTAATGGGAATTACACAAAGTGTACACCAATTATGTTCAACCAATGTAGTTTGTGAATATTATTACTTTAACAACGATCTTCGATTGTTTTTTGTCATAATCACAGTTTATAAATAAGAGGTGAATAAATCTGACCAGTGACAATTTTCCCAATAATGTCATTTTGTTATCGATTGTATCACGTGACCTTGTTTGATAAATATCCCTACGCCATAGGGCTGGCGTTCCTACTGATGATCGAACTTGCTACAAACAAATACAAACGCGTCGATTACAACTAATATGGCCGACGTCGCATGGCAACGGATCATCACCTTCGATTAAGCGGGGTTTAAATTCACACAAAAATGGATCTTCGGACCTCTCACCTATGCACTCGACCGGTCAAGACGTCTTATGTCTTCCGGTCTACTGGTGTTGAATTTATTTTTTACTTCTATTTTTAACTAGGGAACACTATTTTAATATTTTAAATATCTACGGGTAGGGTTTGGTGTTTAGGGTATAGGGTATAGTTATTTAGCAGTCTTATATACTATATGTTTGCTCTCTGATTATTATCAGGGTGCAAACAACTTAGACTGCTTTAGTGAGGTATTTACTTTGTGACAGGGGTGGTGAAACCATTCCGCCACGCAGTATAACTCACACACGTTTTTTTATATACCCTGGACGCTGAATTCTATCCTATCTAGTTTTTACTTGACTATAGGGTTTGTTTACGCCAGTGTTGGCTATATTTTTCATATCTTGGTGAGCACTATTCTAAATGCAACGTATCTACCTATTGTATTCAGTTTGACACATTCGCCCAAATCACAATAGGCTATTTTTAGACTCTATTTTTATCTAGAGGCGAGTGTTCAGTTTCGAAAATATTTCCACTTCGCAATAATTTTAGTTTCTGATAAGATCTGGTTAATAAAGGATTCTTATATATCTAATATATATCTATTAAAAGAAGATATTACATTTATTTAGTTATTGTATGCATATATACAACATATCTTTAGAAAAGTTTAGATTTTGTACTTAGAAGCATTGTTATCATAGAGGATTTTCGAAACTATCCATTACATACGTTTCAATTCATTTCCGGTTTAAACAACTTATCTAAAAATAGGGCATCAGCTGGTCTAAATACGGTGACATTTAGCGTAGATGCACTTTTTCTAAATATACATATGTTATAGAGTGCATAGGTTTAATGATACGCCGCATTGCATTACATTGTACTGAACTGTACTGCACTAGTCCTATGAAGTTTAAATAGTGTTTTAATAGTGTCAATTAGTTTATAGTGTTTAAATAGTGTCATTTATTTTAGTAAAACAGCATACTGTTACGTCAATTATATTTGACATAGTGACATACAGTGACATACAGACACTTTATATAGTACAGGGTGTTGTACATTTATTATATATAAATTCAATCATTTACACTGCGTTAACAGTGTGCCGTTGCAAATTTACCCACTTTTATATAGTACAGGGTGTTGTACACTTATTATATATAGATTTAATCATATCAACTGTGTTAACAGTGTGCCGTCTGTGGATTAGTATATCTGCATAACATTATTTTTTAGTTACTTTCCGACTTATCCCAATACTCTCTGAACTTTTTATAATGCAACCTAGAACAAATAACTTGATGGATAATCTGGCCCTATCCGGCAGCGACAAACACCATTTAACAAACAATACCTGGTCGTACAAAGTAATACTCAAATCTAAAAACAACATCCCTCTGACTCAACAGATTCCCATTATCAAACTCTCTACCATCATCTCAACTACCTTCAAAAATAAAATCAACAGAAAAGTACCCCTCAAATCAGGAATTCTGCTGTTAGAAACAAAATCGGCAGAGTCCACAAATTCTATTCTGAAAATAAAACCTCTGTCTTTCAATTCTATCCCTGTTGAGGTGTTTATCCCAACAAATACTACTAAGGTGTTATGCATCACGTCCCTCTTGACACTGACTTAGATGAATTACTATTAAAATTCTTGGACCAGGATCTTAAATCCCCAAACATCCTTTCTCTTACAGTACTCCCAAACAAATATGGAACTAATACAGAAGCAGTTAAGGTGGTTGTCGCTTGGGAGAGTCTCCCCACTAAGCTTCTTATTCACGAAACATACACCTCTTTTGACGTAGAAGATTATATCCCCCCGCCAATTAGATGTTTCAAATGCCAAGGCTTTGGCCATAAAATTGACAAATGTCGCGGGGCGGAAACTTACGCAAAATGCGGCCAAAATCATCA
This sequence comes from Cyrtodaria siliqua, assembly GCA_037043455.1. NCBI lineage: Eukaryota > Metazoa > Mollusca > Bivalvia > Adapedonta > Hiatellidae > Cyrtodaria > Cyrtodaria siliqua. The sequence continues at coordinate 70,828 of JAWPHD010003252.1, read as the reverse complement.
CACAAGTCAGTGTAAAACTATAACCTACTGCTGTGTGAATTGTGGAAGGACACAATCCACCCGCTATAGAGGCTGTCCTATTTATTCAATAGCCACAAGTATATCTCTTATTTCGAAAAGTAAAAAGGTCTCGTGGTATGAGGCTAACACAATCTTTCACGCCTCCCACCCTTCTACTGTAAATCACAAGCAAGAAACATACGTCTCGGAATTTAACTCAGAAGACTATTGCGCCCCTTCCCCCCAGACTAGTACTTGGAATGTTTTGGATAATAATGGATGGGAGGATCTTACAAACCATGATAAAATAGTAAAAGATAAAAACTGTCCCAACAAACAGGTTAAATCTTCTATTGATTCCCCTCCGTTTGTTGCAACCCCAATAGCAACCCATAGGGAGACTTCCTATACTCCAATTAACTCAACCCCAGACACGGAAGTCTTACCCATTACCCCACATACTAACAGTAGCGAACTAAATAAGGGGAAAACGTTATCGACCGCCCCTAGTACCCCAATTAGGAGTACCCCCATATTTCATAAATCTTCCTCCCAAACTTCCCCCAATAGAATAAATGTGACTTATAATTCCAATATTATAAATACAAATATAGATGTACTAACTAAAATTACTATCAGATTAATAAATGAAAAAACTAGACCTTGTGGCCCCTTATTAATCTCACATATTCAGAGAGAACTACTTAAGGCCATAAATCCCCCTCTAGTTAAGGCAATAAGCACAAAATCCAGCCCTCTCATAGTCAATTCCCAACCAGACAGAGATATCCAATTACGAATAACAAACCATAAAAATTTAAAGAAAAATAGGCTTTTAAAATCTCCTAAAAAAATACCAGGTTCTCTTAAAGGGACTAAGACTCCACGAAAGACCATCTCTACATCTATAGCCACCAAGCGTCGAAATTCAGACATTAAGAAAAGTATCAATCAGTTTTTGAAATGAATGATTCAGTTAATATTATTTATTTTAATGCGGGAGGGCTAACGCATACCAAACATGCTGAAATTAAACTCATTTTAGATCTAAATCCCGATGTAGACATCCTATGTATACAGGAAACTAAATTTAATAAAAATAACTTTAAATCTATTCCAGGATTCAGACATGAATTTAAATTCTTTAAGAAAGATAATAGCTGTGGGGGGCTGGCAGTATATTTTAAGAATTACATTAATTATGAAGTCATCGATATTGACAACCCCACTGATATTGATAATGAAACCACAATTGAAGTCCAATTGTTTAAAATATTTTATAAAGACTTTTCCTTTATTTTATCTAATCTTTATTCCAGAAATTGTAATAGGAAATCACTTAATCATATCACTAATAAAATAAGTGAATATAAATTAAAAAATGTGATTATTACTGGAGATTTCAACGCCCATCACCAGGCCTGGGGGTCTGATAAATAATAAAGGCAAAGACATTTTAACTTGGGTAGATGAAAATAATTTATTTTTATTAAATGATGGCTCACCAACACGCTTAGATAAAGGGACGGGAAACCTTACTCACATAGACTTATCCTTCTGCACAAACTCGCTATCTTTAATTTCCCATTGGTCCGTTTTAAATGACAACTGGGGATCTGATCATTTCCCCATCTTTCTATCAGTCCAATTGTCTTCGGAGAAGATCTCCCACGAGCATTACAATCAGGATAGGTTTAATTATAATAAAGCAGATCGGGACCTCTTTGATATTTTATGTCAAAAACTTAAACCTGATGATTTAATTACAGAAGATATTGATATTTTTAATAATAACACCACGGACGCTATACTTGATATAGTCCACCAAAGCGTCCCTATCTACAATAAAATGCTTAGAAAGAAAAACGTCCCATGGTGGAATTCTGAATGCAAAGAAGCCGTTATAAAACGTAAATACATACTCAACAAACTTAAAAAAAATCCATCCGAAGTGAACCTACAAAATTTTAAGCAAGCAGAATATGATTCAAAGAAAATTATTACAAAAGCAAAAAAAAGCAACTGGGATTAATTCATAACCTCATGTTCTTTAAAACAAACAAATACAAAACATTTTTGGAATAAAATAAATAGAATAAGAGGAAAATCCTTCTCATCCATTCCACTATTAAAAACCAACCTGCAATATGCAACTACGAACAAAGATAAAGCGGATCTCTTAGCTAAACATTTTCACAAGTTACGAGCAAAAACAATCTCAGCAAAAATACCAATGATTATCAACATAATTTTGAAAACAATTTTAATACAAAACTAACTGATATAGATGAAGATGGTCATATGACACTAACTATTTACCCCTTTTTCTCTATTCAAAAAATCTCACTCCGATAATTTACTAACAATGACACAAATTTTAAACACAAAAGTCAAATGCTACCCTCACTCCTCTATGAACATCTCCAAAGGTGTCATCAGGTGCCCGGATCTCTCTGGAGTACCTGAAGACGAAATTATTCACGAGCTTGCGCCACAGTTGGTAACTGCAGCTCGCCGAATAACCATCAAGAATGAATGAATGAATGGTGTTTTACGGCACGTCGACACATAAATAGGTCATATTGTGCGCAAAAACTTATAAAAGATGAAGAAATGAAGGATTAATTAAAAATTAATGTAAATATATCAGGTAAAACTATTACAAAATAAGGGATGATATGGTAGTAATATAAACTATATATGTAAATTAACAAATGTCCGAAAGGGGTATATAAAAAAGTAAATATATACAAGAACATATTATAAGGATTTATATAGTCTGACTTCCTTCAGGAAGTCTAAAACTAGACTAAAATCTATAGTATTAAATAACTCGGTCATAGTATTAACATTGTAGTACCTTTGACGCATAGGATCAAAGTCTACACATTCCAGCAATATGTGTTTGACCGTTAACGGTGCAAAGCAGGGTAAACATTCTGGTAATTGCTCACCTTGTAATAAATATGAATGAGTATAACGTGTATGCCCTATTCTGCACCGGGCTAGGACAACTTCCTCTCGACGAATGGGTCTACTAGAAGAACGCCATTCTCCGAGTAGCGGTTTAATTGAATGGAGTTTATTGTTAACTGACAACTCCCAAGTGGTTTGCCAAGAGTTACGAATATATGTGTTAATACAACTTTTAAAATCAGTATAAGGTAAATTGGTATTAGATATATGTAGATCTAATGCTGCCTTAGCAGCACTATCAGCTCTATCATTACCACGTATTCCTACATGACTTGGAAGCCAGCAGAAAATAATAACATTATCAATTATAAGAGAATTGTACTTTTCTAAAAGTTGAAGCACAACTGGGTTATCATGTTTCATATTACCCAGTGCTTGAAGAGATGAAAGGGAATCAGAAAAGATTACAAAATGGTCATCATCAGATTCCCGAATATAATTTAAGGCAAGTTCAATTGCCTTAAGTTCAGCTGAAAATATAGAGGCCTTGTCAGGCAGGCGGCTCTTTATGCTGTGTTTGTGAACAACAGCTGCTGCAGCTACCTTATCTCCATCTTTAGAGCCATCTGTGTATATATGTTGAAAGTTACTGTATTTCGATTTAATTTCATTAAATTTGCTTTGAAAGACAGTGGGGTCTGTACTGAATTTGTTACTATTACAAAGATCGAAAATAATTGTTGGTGTTTCCAAAGTCCACGGTGGAATTTGTGGTAATTTGTACTTGGCAATCAAATTTAGGTCGATTTCAGTGTCTCTTAATTTTGATTTAATACGAACACCAAATGGTCTGATGGCCTTCGGTTTTCGATCAAAAAGAGGTTCATAACTAGGATTAAAGACATTATCGAAAGTTGGGTTTGAAGGGTTAGATTTTAATTTAATGGCATATTGAAGGGCTAACTTGTCCCGTCTATGAGACAGTGATGGTTCATTAGCTTCAACATATAGACTTTCGGCTGGTGATGTACGAAAGGCACCTAAGGCGAGTCGTAATCCTTGACAGAACAGGAGTTTTATTGTAAATTATCTTTGAAGTTTTTGTTTTTTTCATTTCGTTTTAAACATATAGTCAAACTGAAGATCACTATGGACACATGTCACGGTGTTATTAAAATATCTGCTACCAATCTCTTGTGGTTCAGAAGTAGTAGCAGAAACAAACATGTCTATTTTTAGCTTGCCATGTTAGAGTTTTGCAGTATTATAAAGATGAATATTATTAAAAGGACTACTAGACATCAGTACTCATGTGAAGTTTAATAAAATTCCCATTTGGAAAAGAGCAATTGCTCATATTTCCTATATAAGTAAGTCTATATAAAGATGGTATTGGGTGACATGAGTCTATATAAAGATGGTATTGGGTGACAATCTTGACTCAGTGGCCAGTTGTGAATTTGATAAAAAAAAAAACTTCTTGTTGTACACCTACAGAACATGCCATCTCTTTGGTAAAAATTCTTATTAGAGGAGTAGTGATAACAAACATGAGATATCTATGTTCAGTCTGTTTTTAATAGGTGTGGCTTTCAAATATGGCCATTTCTACTAATTGAAGTCTGCTTTACTTTTAAAAATTAAATAATATTAATTGATCATTTTAATATTAATAAGTATAGAATAAATATAGATCATTAATACCTACCAATGGCACGGCTCGTACGTTCGGCTTCGTTTTGTGTAGAATCCCCACTGGCTCTATGAATACGAATTCTTCGGTCTGTGTTTTGAATGCGACTCATTTCTGCAAATCTGAACCTTGCTGCAACATTGCTGACTCCAACACCAGGTCCAGCATCTGTGTATTCCGCAATAATTGATTTTAGAGGCGGGAGATTCAAAGAATACAGCTTGGTCAACAAGGCGTTACAAAATGTTAGAAGCTGGTTCATCTCATCTTCCACATATTCTAGTTCTAAATTTTGTAAATTGTTACAAACTCTTTCCACAGAAGAGAGCACAGTTTCAACCATTTCAATCAATTCGGTTTGTTCAGGTCTTATTTTTAGCAACTCAGGCAATGCTGACTTTAGCTTCTTGTCCAGTTTATAGGCTTTTGTTTCTTCGTACTGCTTGAAGCTAGGGTTACCGGTCAACAATGAAAGAATGTCCTCATCTGTTGTAAGGTCTACAAAGTAAAACGTGCAGTCGTGTATAATAGCACAAAGTCTTCGTAGCTGCTCTGAAGTCTCACTTTTAGATTTCATTTCAAAGAGACCTGATTGTTCATACCGTAGTCGTATAAGATCACTTGCCCAGACACAACCGGAGCTACCAACAAAATGTTTAGGTCTGACAGTTACGCAGCTTTGGTCAAAGTCCTTTATAATTTTATCTTCATCTGAAAAATAGACACCGGAATTGTACTCATTTTTAGAAATTGATATAATATATTATTGGATCTCGATCTCAAAAGTGTCTTTTTTTAACCCTTAGCCTGCTGTGGGTGAATACAATGATTTATGTGACCAGTGTAAACCAGATCAACCTGCGAGTGATCAGGTTTAACACTGTTCGCTTTTTTAATAATCAGTACTTTATCCAAAGAACCCCTTTGTAGAATAAAACTCCAAAATCAAAGAAGGAAAACTCCATTATATTTATAAAGCAGGCAAAAGTTAATGTTCAAGTGGCTTGCAGGCTGATCTGGTTTGCACTGGTCGCATAGTTACTGAAGTCGTGCCCAGCACTTTATAAAGGGGTTAAAAAGAAGGAAGTGATATCCGTATTAGTTCCATTAATCATGTTTAACTTAATGGAATATCATTAAAACTTCAATAACAAATTGAACAAAGTAAAAGTTTACATCAGCTTCTGTTTTGGGTTTTGGAGCTTAATAGTCGCCAGTATACATGTAGCCAATATTAAAACCCCACCAAATTTGCCCACTATACAGTATTACAGTTTTTTAATGAGCTCTTATTAAAATACACACCACCAATATTTTCGCTCTACCATGTCATAACTCGAAATGAACTAGGTGTCTGGTATACTTCTGGTGTGGCAAAGTCAAGTTGTGGTAGTTTCCTCTGCTTTGTCTCATCTGATACTTGTAGTATAACACCAGCCTTGGTGTCCCGCATTCCAACTGAAAATTGTTTTTAATATTAATAAATATATATTGTTAATTATTTAAAAATTTAGAAATCTTCAATACTTCTTAAATTGGTCTATTTGATAATAATTAACAGTGGTACTGGTACTCAGGGTCCGACAAATCACATGCCGAGCCCGCGGGCTACCAAAAGTTGGATGTCCGGGCTACCCAAAATTTCTATCGAGAGTCAGTCGGGCTACTACAAATTTGCATGTGTACAGTACTAGCACGTCAAAACCATATTTTAGCTCTAATCAACACCACTGTTTTTACAGCTAATTATTCAAGAACAGATTTTAATCCACGCGTCCACAATGGAAGAATGGTTTATTTTTCTATTTCTTGAACCAAGTGACCCCAAATGCAATCCCAAGCTTCCTTTCCATATAAACTACCTATCTGGAATGGTTCATCTCTAACTGAAGTTACTGAGCGGAAACAAAACGCGACATAATCCAAGGGCCATAATTCTGAAAATACTGAGGAGACGGGGCCGATTATCAAACTTGGCCGAAACATTGTGTGCACATACCATTTGACCAAGTTTGGAAAAGATCCAATAACAATTAGCCAAAGAAGAGTGCGGACACCATTAATTTCATGATTTTTTAATATTGGAAGGGCCATAAATTAATGCGACGATTTGGCCGATTATCAAACTTGATCGAAGCATTGTGCCAATATACCATTTGAGCAAGTTTGGAGAAGATCGGATAACAATTACCAAAGTTAGAGTGCGGACACCATTAATTTCACGATTTTTTACTATTCCAAGGGCCATAACTCTGGAACTGCGGGGGCGGATTATCGAACTTGGCCGAGACATTGTGCCCATATACCATTTGACCAAGTTTGGAAAAGATCTGATAACAATTAGTTAAGTTTATAGAGTGCGGACATCATTTTTGCACGGACAGACAGATGGAAGCACAGATGGACAGAGGCAACACTATATGAGGCATTCGAGCATAAAAAAAGTTAAAAATTAATAAAAGACAGTTTAAGTTATTTCATTTTGCAATCATTTGCTTGTCATCTTGACCTATATTTTCGATCACGCCCAAATATTATAAATGGAAATTACAACATTGCCCTTAAATTATATCTCACCATCAGTGCCAGGACGAATGTAGGCTTTGTCATCAAAAGATATATCCAGACTTGCTGATGAAAGAAGGCTGTCTTTCCCAAACATATCTTGTCTGTTTAATTTCACATGCGCTCTCTGATGGTGTGTTAGTTCTGTTTCATGGTCTTCTGTCTTCGGTGGCTTTTTAGTACAAAACAGCCAATGACCTGTTTATAAATAAAAATTGACAAACTAAATATATATGATACCGTAGAGTACAGAGTTCAACATTCAAATACAACATTCCATACATATTTCCAACATTGCTGTGTCGGGGGTACGGCGGGAACGTTGTATTTGAAGGTTGATCTCCATATACTCTGTTCTTATATATGTATATAAACAAAAGACCAGCTGTTACAAGCTCTTGATTTTATTTTATTTTCAATATCACTTTACATGTATATCAGCTGGGCGTCTAGGCTTCCAGTAACCGAACACCTAGAATACAGTCTAGGTATCTAGTTTGGTTTGCAGACACGTATACACGTAGTATAGTCTAGGTGTCTGGTAATTATTGTAACTATTTTTTAAACTTCTGAGATCGATAATAGGGAAATCCTTCACGAGATGGTAGACGTGTTGTTCTTTTCAAGAACGATCGTATGCGAGTGAGTGAATAACAAAACACGACTACCATCGAGTGAAGGATTTCCCTATAATCAAACGCAGCAGTTATAAAATAATCTATTTATTACATTTTAAATCAGTTTATGTATAATGTTATCTAAATTATTCGCTTTATTATCAGCGGATGACGTCGACGTCAGCGACACTGACTTCATAACTTAACATCACACTTAGTTATTTTTGTGTTCGGAGTTTATTAATATTTAGCGATTATGAATATTCTTTCACAGAGAAATCCCATCTTTCATCCAGAGAAATGTAATAAAATTTTATTTTTTTAATTTTTGTAGTATTTACCAATAGTAAAGAGTAAGGTACTTATAGACTTTGAAACTTTCAACGAACCTGGCTTATACACGGTTACATTATTACATTTATATTAAATAGTTCTTCAATATAATTTAAAGCAATTTATTAGTAATAGTATGAATCTATTGAAGATCACAAACCTTTGTGTTTCCTTCCCTCAATTGTGTTTATTTTTCTGGGTCTTGCTCTTAGGTGTACAGTTCTGGCAGACTTGATAAGTTTCTTCCCTCGTTTCATCAACGTATAGTTAGCAATGGAAAGCAAGTCTACAGACTTCACACGATGGTTCAAATATAGCACAGTATCATGTCTCCGGCCATGTGCAGAACTCTTTGTTTCTATTGCATTAGCAACAAAAACCTCATCCTCTGAATCTAATAATGTATTTGCTCCTGCCCCTAAACTCCTAGACCTTATTCGGTTTTCTTTTATTAGTTGATTTGACAAACGCTTGACCATTTGCTTGACTTTTTGTTTACTATATCTATCAGATCTTTCTAGCAGTTTTCTATTTCCTTCAATGGTTTCAATTACTATTTCTTTCTTAGCATTCAAATCACGCTGACGCAAGTCTGACAATGCCCCGCTTTGCAGCTTTTCATCAATTTTGTTTACTTGCTCAGATAATTTGTTAATTTTCGATGTCATCTTCACCTGTATCATATCTTCTGCAGCTATTAATGAATTTTAAAGCTCCTGAAACATATATGTTGATTTCTGAAGCTGTTTTAAAATGGGATCTGGTTTTATCCCCAGAGCATACAAATCATCCCTAGAGACAGATTTTGCCAAGATGAGTTTGACTATTCTTCTATCATGCTCACTGTCCATTGATTTAAGTGCTTGCTGAACAAATTGATAATCAACGGCATTTCTGTCACTCTGTGACCCTCTATTGGGTAATATGTCATTATCATGATCGGAACTTAACGTCTTAAAGATACTACAAATGTCAATATCATCACTCTCCAGAATGATATACCGTCTTGTCTCATACCAATAGATAATGCACCTTAAGCCATGCACTGGGTGCATCAGATCATAAAGAAATCTGGAGGCAATGTCATCCCGTCGTACACTCTCTGATGCTTCAATAAAGTCAGCATAAATGTCAAGGCCTACGTTAAAATTTAATATTCCCACAGCACATGAAATATCAGATGGTTGGTTAACATCAATATATATTGTTTGAGAAGCTGAGGGTGATAACAAAGTTTCTAAAATAACGCATAAAGCATCGAGCTTCTTCTGTAAGGCAGAACTGTTGGCTGCTGAGTATAAAGAATGCAGCTTTTCCAAGTTGTTTTTTACTTTAACTGTCTGTAATGATTTCTGGAGCGTATATCTTGTAGGATCGACACCAGTATGAATTACACTCAAAAGTCTTGTCTGCGATCTATGTTCAGAAAAACTCAACTTTTCAGCAGGTTGAAAATATTTCGTATGTTTATTTTCATGCTCTTTTCTCTCAATGTTGTTAAAATATATCGCTTATGATCTACACAATTTAATAATAATATAAACATGATTCTGACACTACAGTGGTCGGATTTCATACAAAATATCTCTTTAATAATATAAAAAACTATTCTGAATTTCAATTCTGTATTTTTAAATAAATTTATTCTAATACAGACATAAAGTTAATAAATGTTGTGATTTTACTCAAAATAACATATTTCAATGCTGTGAGCGGCCTCAAAATGTCCAGCCGAAAAAAATAGTGGAACACAACAGACGACAAATGTGAAATATGTTCTACTGTACTGCACGAGTTTATTAATACTTCTTTGCACATATAAAAGGTAAGGCACTGTGTTATCAAATATTAAAAATCAATTATATAAAAATATTTCTACACAGTCTGTATCTATAGTATATTTGAAGCGAGTGCATCAGGCTTTGGGCTCATATTTGTTTAAAAAACATAAACAAGTGTTATTTAATAAAGTTCAAACGTGAACATTCACACTTTCCATTTCAAACGTGAATAGTTAATAGATATAGATGGAACATTTAAACAGTTTCCTGTATTTTAAAATACAGCGCAGTAAGTTTTAAAAGTCCATAGAGAAATCCGCAAGTTATAAATATCTGTTATTAATAAATACGCAGGGCAAATAAGCTATATCTACACATAACGCTCGTTTTGCAATACATTGCTATTTATTTTTAAAAAATACCGTCAAGTTTAAATAGCTATCCCTGGCGGTTTAATACATGAAACGCCCAAATCTACATATTTTCACCAAATCCACCCCCTACACCTCCCAAATCCGTATTATATGGTGGTACAACAATGTTATGTTGTTATCACGATAACTTTTAGGCAATACTTTCTTCGGGTCGAATCACTTACCCCTCACCGCTGTAGGTTCGATACCTCAGGGGCCTAGGAATCTTTATGTGAGGAAGCTATCCAGCTGGCTTGCGGAACGTCGGTGGTTCTATCCAGGTGCCCGCCCGTGCACGAAAATTGCTCGGAGGGGCACCTGGGGTCTTCCTCCACCAGTGGAAGCTGGAAAGTCGCCATATAACCTTAGCTGTTGGTGCGACTATAAAATCCAATTCAATTCAATTCTTCGGGTCGTTTATTTTTTATGTTCAACATCATTTCTTTTGGTGTTTTATGGCTCATTTACTTTATTTTTATCAATTAAATAAATAAATATTGTATTTGAACAATTCTAAAAATAATATGAATCCTGATGTACTTCCTTTAAATATATATGTAAGATGCCAAGGGCAACCAGGAAAAAAATTGTGCCTTTTAAAGTTAGACTGACATGGGTTGTCATGGACACCATGATATAATTATTTTGTGATGTTTTTGTTTAAATATGTTTTAATTATAAAACTGGTTATTTCTACTTATAAAAGCGGCTCTTCTTATCTTTATAAGTGTTTTATACTAGTATCATATTTGATATTTTTTTAGTTTATAATTATTAAAGACAATAACTAAACTCTGCACAGGCAAAATTAATGTTTAGACAACTTTTTGTTGTTGTAATATTGTCCCCTCTCTTTCCTCCCAACACAGGTTAACTCAATCACAATGGGGATAGACCAAAGAGGGATTGATCGAGGACAATGTCAAATGGAAAACTGTGACTGTACTGATTTTGAAATGGTGGATATGATGATGGGTTGTGGTTACTGTGGTGATCCACCAGCAAAACACCAAAGGAAAGATGCCATGTCCGATCCAAACACCTGTAGTAGCACAGGTACCCAGTTTTACTTTATTATTTTAATAACTAATTACAAAAATTATAATATATATTATCGTAACAGGTGGTGAAAATATCGTGCCTCAACTGGGATGCGAACCCAGGGTCCCTAGCTTACAGGGCTAGCGCTCTACCAACTGAGCTATCGAGGACACACAGTCAGATATATCAATTTGTTACCATATACCTATACCCGGTTACATAAACCCCCACCAGATTGAAATTTGACCCTGAATTTCTAGTGGAGTTATAAACTCCAGGCCAGCTGTCGGATTTATTTTCATACTGTTTTATGCTAACAGACACGGCCTTGGATCCCGGACGAGCCCCCATTTGTAACAGGTTGTGAACATATTGTGCTCAACCGGGACTCGAACCCAGGGTCTCTAGCTTACAGAGCTAGCTCTACAAACTGAGCTATCAAGGACACACGGCTGGCTATCAACAATATTTTACCATATACCTGTGCCCGGTTACATTATAGCCGGGTGATAAAGTGTTGCTGAGATGTTATATTAAGTATACTAAACTTCATATTTGTAAATATTTTAATATATATAAATAGGACCATTCCCCTTACTCATTAAAGCAAAAAGGTAAGGAGCACAGCTATTTGATAACCCGTTGTGTTTGCATTTTTACTTCTGATTTATATATTATTTCACTTTTATAAATCAACATCGGAATTGCTGTTATAATTTCAGCTCCATCAGGGCCAGGATTTTCTCCTCCTAATAGTGCACACATTGAAACCCCAGCAGCACCTTGGATGAACACACAGCTAGGATGGATACCAAATGCTAAAAGAAAAACTAGTATTTTTAGCTCACCTGAGCCGAAGGCTCAAAGGTGAGCTATTGGGATCACTCTTCGTCCGTCTCGTCCGTCGTCCGTCGTCGTCGTCGTCCGTCGTCCGTCGTTAACTTTTGCTTCAAATAACTTCTCCTCAGAAACCTCTTGGCTTATTTTGACCAAACTTCACGTGGATGATCCTTAGGTGAATGCTTTTTAGATTTGTTAAAATTAGGTCAGCGCGACATCCAAGATGGCCGCCATTACCATATATGGTTGAAACCTTAAAAAATCTTCTTCTCAAGAACCGCTGGATAGATGTCGACAGTTTTTCTTTTAAAATGATCGCCAACGTCTAGACTATCAAGTTTGTTCAAATGAAGTCCCCGGGGTCAAAAATGGCCATGCCCCAGGGGTCCAAAGTTCGTATATTGAGATTTTGCATGTTTTTCATATAGACATATAGGAAAAAACTTTAAAAAATCTTCTTCTCTGAAACCACAAGGCACAGAGGTCTCATGTATTACATGTAGCATCAGCTTATGGTCCTCTACTAAGTTTGTTCAAATGGTGACCCTGGGGTCAAATTTGTCCCTGCCCCGGGGGTCACAGTTTTACATAGACTTATATAGGATTTTTTTTTAAAAATCTTCTTCTCAGAAACTGCAAGAGCCAGAGGTTTGATATTTTGCATTTACTATAAGCTTATGGTCCTTTACCAAGTTTGTTCAAATGGTGACCCAGGGGTCACATTTGGTCCCGCCCCGGGGATCACAGTTTTACATAGGCTTGTATAGGGAAAAACTGAAAAAAATCTTCTTCTCTGGAACCACATGGCACGGAGCTCTCATGTATAACATGTAGCATCAGCTTATGGTCCTCTACTTAGTTTGTTCAAATGGTGACCCTGGGGTCAAATTTGTCCCCGCCCCGGGGGCCACAGTTTTACATAGACTTGTATAGGATTTTTTTTTATAAAATCTTCTTCTCGGAAACTGCAAGAACCAGAGGTTTGATATTTTGCATTTACTATAAGCTTATGGTCCTTTACAAAGTTTGTTCAAATGGTGACCCAGGGGTCACATTTGGCCCCGCCCCGGGGGTCACAGTTTTACATAGGCTTGTATAGGTAAAAACTTAAAAAATCTTCATCTCTGGAACCACATGGCACTGAGCTCTCATGTATTACATGTAGCATCAGCTTATGGTTCTCTACTTAGTTTGTTCAAATGGTGACCCTGGGGTCGAAATTTGTCCCCGCCCTGGGGGTCACAGTTTTACATAGATATGAATAGGGAAAAACTTAAAAAGCCTTCTTCTCTGAAACTGCAAGAGCCAGAGGTTTAATATTTTGCTTTTGCTATAAGCTCATGGTCCTCTACCAATTGTGTTCAAATGATGACCCAGGGGTAAAATTTGACCCCACTTCGTGGGTCACAGTTTTTCATAGACTTATATAGGAAACACATTAAAGACTTCTTCTCTGGAACTACAAGAGCCAGAGGTTTAATATTTTGCATTTACTATACTCTTATGGTCCTTTACCAAGTTTGTTCAAATGGTGACCTGGGTTCACATTTTGCCCCACCCCAGTGGTCACGTTTTACATAGACTTGTATAGGGAAAAACTTGAAAGATCTTCTTCTCTAAAACCACAAAGCACACAGCTCTCATATATTACATGTAGCCCTGGGGTCACATTTGGCTCTGCCCAAGGTGTTATTCTCTAGCAACTTCATTTTATATTCGATCTTTACCAAACTTTGTCAGTGTCTTAAACGGTCTATATCAATGTTGTTATACACAACAGAGCCCACATTTCTTGAACAACCTTAACCAAACTTGCACAGATTGTATAGGACCATAAAATTTCGAAGAAGTTCGATAATGTGCCAGTACTCAGATGATCGCTTTAGGGCCATCTTAGCCCTGGCCCTCTTTTATTGGTTCAAATTAACTCAGGTGAGCGATATAGGGCCATCATGGCCCTCTTGTTTACAATTCTGTTCTGGAGAAATTCTACCACAGCTACTGGCCATCCTACCCAAATGTGAAACAGTTTCGCACAGCATTCATAGCTGAAAGAAATCGCCAGTGGATGATCTCTGAAACAGTAGAGGATGTAAAAAGAAATTTTGAATATCTGAAAAGTAGTAACAGTGCATGTGCAGGTAAATTTTTAAGTGCAGACTTCACGTCCACGCCACATGACTGTAACAACATAGAAAGAGTGATTGGGACTTTAACAGATGTTGAATGCAAGTTTCAAAATGTATTAGAAGATATTCAGTATCATGACAATTCTTTATTCCGCAATGCCTCAGGACATCTGAAATCAGGCCGACAATGCCATCATTCTTTCAACGAAACGATCATCCATAACATTAATTGTGCTTTTGTTGAAATCCAGGTGTTGAAGGATAAGTTAAAGTCTTTAAAGACTAAAGTTGTTAATACATGGCGGCATAAAAACAAAAAAATTACAAGGACTGCAGCTCAAAGATCCCGTGAAAATAAATGGAAAATAAAACACAGGGCAAGAAAAGGAATGGAAACAAGATGCATTCACATATTTAACAGTCTTGGTGGAGAAGCTGTGGCATCAGAAATTTCTCCTTCTATGGGTATTCCACAGATCACTGACATTGCGGAAGAGCAATTAAAATCGTTTTTTCCATCCAGGGTTATAAACAAGCATGATCGTAGATGCCTAGAGTATATGATGATGGAGGGGTGTTTCAGACTTGAGGCAGCAGAGCTGATGCAGAATCTTCTGATTGATCTATAAACAGCATTTACAGCCTCAAAATACAAAAATTGGGCCATTTATAAATTGTTACATTTTAGCTTGTTTTTTATAATGTGAAACACCTCTCCATCATCGGACGACTTCGCAAATACAGTGATCCCTATTTTCACACATGGCAGAAAATAGGGATCACTATTAGAATTGAATTGAATGTTGTTTAATGGCTCATCAACACAGTATAGGTTATTTAGAGCTGTCCCAGAGAGAGGGGAAGGATACATAGGAATCCGGGAACCGTGCCCTACTCTTATTATCGAATATATTCCTATGGTTCTTTAACGTGCTCGGAGGATAGACCGTATTACATGGGACCGCCCGGTTTACGTCCCTATCCGACAGACGAGGCTAACGGAAAGTGTCTTGCCCAAGAACACACCTACGAAACTCAGTGGCACCATGGAGGATTGAACCCGGGGCCTCCGGTTACAAATCCGCCGCTTTACCGACTGCGCCACACCAGCCCTCACTGTATTTGCGAAGTCGTCCATCACAATAACATTTTCATTTAGCCTATTTCACTGCGACTTGTGCCGAACGATCTCGGTGATTGTCAAGCTATCCCCAGAACAATTGGTAGGCACATGCACTGTGTGACAGCAACCATGAAATGTGTTTTAAAATGACAGACTAGGTACTATTGTTTGGGGCGCTTGTTTTTCGCCGAAGGTTTTTTGAACTGTTAAGACAAAATTAAACTAGTACCTAAACAAAATGTATATCACTGAAACAGACATTTTTAGTGGTAAATAAAAATACCTTGCTTTTCAAAATCGGTTGAGAAATAAAAATTCACATGCAAGAGTTGTTTTTGATAGGGCCTTTCAATGTAAAAGTCTCCTGCGTCAACAATTTGAAATAATTTTTTTTTTTAAATTTCTATCCAAAAATGACTTTAATGTGTTGAATAAATGTAAATGAAAACACTCTGAAAGTTTTATAGGAAAGTTAAGGCTACAAACTGAAGTTATTTGAGATTATTTGATTTTCTCTGTCCGATCAACAAGGAATTTTACATGGGGAAAAGCACCACCAAAATAACATTTTGGCTGTAAAGTATTTATTTCTCAACCGATTTGCAAAAGTAAGGTATTTTTCAATAAAATTCCAGTTCCAATGATACATAATTTATGAAACCATTGTAAAAATTGCTTAATAATGAATGAATGGTGTTTTACGGCACGCCGACACATAAATAGGTCATTTTGTGCGCAAAAACCGACGAAAGATGAAGTATCAATTAAAATTTAATATAAATATATAAAGATAAAACTATTAAAAATAAGGGATGATATGGTAGTAATATAAATTATAGATGTAAATCAACAAATGCCCGAAAACGGGTATATAAAAAAGTAAATATATACAAGAACATATTATAATGATTTATATAGTCTGACTTCCTTCAGGAAATCTAAAACAAGACTAAAATCTATAGTATTAAATAACTCGGTCATAGTATTAACATTGTAGTACCTTTGACGCATAGGATCAAAGTCTACACATTCCAGCAATATGTGTTTGACCGTTAACGGTGCAAAGCAGTGTATACATTCTGGTAATTGCTCACCTTGTAATATGAATGAATGAATGAACGAACGAACGAACGAACGAACGAACGGCTAGGACAACTTCCTCTCGAAGAACGGGTCTACTAGAAGAGCGCCATTCTCCGAGTAATGGTTTAATTGAATGGAGTTTATTGTTAACTGACAAATCCCAAGCGGCTTGCCAAGAGTTACGAATATATGTGTTAATACAACTTTTAAAATCAGTATAAGGTAATTTGGTATTAGATATATGTAAATCTAATGCTGCCTTAGCAGCACTATCAGCTCTATCATTACCACGTATTCCTACATGGCTTGGAAGCCAGCAGAAAATAATAACATTATCAATTATAAGAGAATTGTACTTTTCTAAAAGTTGAAGCACACTTGGGTTATCATGTTTCATATTACCCAGTGCTTGAAGAGATGAAAGGGAATCAGAAAAGATTACAAAATGGTCATAATCAGATTCCCGAATATAATTTAAGGCAAGTTCAATTGCCTTAAGTTCAGCTGAAAAGATAGAGGCCTTGTCAGGCAGGCGGATCTTTATGCTGTGTTTGTGAACAACAGCTGCTGCAGCTACCTTATCTCCATCTTTAGAGCCATCTGTGTATATATGTTGAAAGTTACTGTATTTCGATTTAATTTCATTAAATTTGCTTTGAAAGACAGTAGGGTCTGTACTGGATTTGTTACTATTACAAAGATCAAAAATAATTGTTGGAGTTTCCAAAGTCCACGGTGGAATTTGTGGTACTTTGTACTTGGCAACCAAATTCAGGTTGATTTCAGTGTCTCTTAATTTTGGTTTAATACGAAGACCAAATGGTCGAATGGCCTTCGGTTTTCGATCAAAAAGAGGTTCACAACTAGGATTAAAGGGTTAGATTTTAATTTAATGGCATATTGAAGGGCTAACTTGTCCCGTCTATGAGACAGTGATGGTTCATTAGCTTCAACATATAGACTTTCGGCTGGTGACGTACGAAAGGCACCTAAGGCGAGTCGTAATCCTTGGTTATGTATAGGGTCGAGCATCTGCAAGTATGACTTGCGAGTCGATCCATATACTATTGAGCCGTAGTCCAGCTTGAATCTGATAAGAGATCTATAAAGTTGTAAAAGGACTTTATTATCTGCTCCCCAGTTAGTGTTTGCAACAACTTTAAGTAAATTAAGAGCTTTAAAGCATTTGGCCTTCAAGTATTTAAGGTGTGGTATAAACGTTAATTTACGGTCGAAAATAAGACCAAGGAATTTTGCCTCATCTACTACTGGTATTGGTGACCCATCCAGTGTTAGATGAGGGTCTTCATGATGTTTACGTAACTGACAAAAGTGCATACAATTAGTTTTAGATTTAGAAAATTTAAAACCATTTTCATCCGACCAGGTCTGAAGTTTATTCAGACATTGTTGCAGTTGTCTCTCAATAGTGTTCATGTTTTTTGCACGATAACATATAACAAAGTCGTCAACATATAGAGAGCAATCCACACCTGGATTGATGCATTTAACTATACTGTTAATTTTTATACTAAAAAGGGTGACAGAGAGTATACTGCCCTGTGGCACACCCATCTCCTGCTCATGCATGTCAGAAAGGGTTGAACCCATTCGGACACGAAACTGTCTGTCCTCTAAGAAATTCTCTATAAAAATTGCCAAGCGACCTCTAAGACCAAGGTCATGAAGATCATTCATAATACCGTACTTCCATGCAGTATCATAAGCTTTCTCCAAGTCAAAAAATACAGCGACTAGATGTTCTTTCTTTACGAAAGCTTCCCTAATAAATGATTCAAATCGAATGAGATTGTCTGTTGTGCCTCGTTGGCGCCGGAATCCACTTTGATACTTTGTTATCAGCTTGTTGGATTCCAGGTACCAAACGAGTCTCTCATTAATCATTCGTTCCATGGTTTTACATATACAACTCGTTAAAGCAATAGGGCGATAATTTATTGGGTCCGTATGATCCTTTCCAGGTTTGGGGACTGGAATAACGATTGCTTCCCGCCAAGAATCGGGGAAGTTTCCGGTCACCCAAACCTTATTAAATATATCAAGACGTGTAGAGAGACAGGTTTCAGGCAAATGTTTTAATAATTGATAATGGATATCATCAGGACCAGCTGATGTATCGTGAGCCTTTTTAAGGGATTCTCGAAGTTCTTTGAGAGTGAACAGTTTATTGTATTTCTCCAAATTTTTAGACTTGAAATGCAGCTTCTTCTGTTCTTTTAGTTTCTTATTTTTTAAAAAATTTGGTTGACAATTTTCAGAAGAAGAGTTTTTAGAAAAAGTTTCTGCCAAAGTGTTCGTAATATCTTTGACAGAAGTAATATCCTCATTATCAGTTTTAAGATGATTTACACAACTAGAATTACCTTTACCGTTTATTTTCCGGACCATGTCCCACGTCTTCTTAAGAGATGAACGAGAGTTCAGCCTAGAGACATAAGATCTCCAGGATTTCCTCTTGCTATCCTTAATAGTACGACGGGCTTTCGCACGAAAAACTCTAAAAGTATCTAAATTATTTTGAGTTGGCCGCAAGTTAAAAGCATTCAATGCAGCTTTAAGATCGCTGACTGCCTTTTTGCAGTCATCATCGTACCATGGTTTATGTGGGCGTTTTGGATTTGCCGAGGTTTTTGGAATAGTTTGATCAGCTATATCATGAAGGGTTTTGGTAAAAAGAGCAGTTGCGTCTTCGACATCCTCGAAAACGGAAGGCTTTAACTGTTCCTCACAAAGAGATTGAAACGTATCCCAATCAGCTTTGCGAAGTTTCCATCGTTGCATTTTTTCGAGAAGTGGAGGGCCGATATTTTCAAGGAGTATGGGGAAGTGGTCACTTCCACATAGGTCGTCACCAACACTCCACGAAAAATCCATCAAGAGCGTTGGATCGCATATTGTTAAATCAATGGATGAATGAGAGCCTGTAGCTGGATGTAAGTAAGTATGTGATTTGTTATCATTAAAAAGACACAAATTATTTTTGGCTAAGAAATCTTCAACTTTCTTGCCTTTATCGTTAATATCCTTACAACCCCAGATGTAGTTGTGTGCATTAAAATCACCCAAGAGTATAAAAGGTGATGGTAATTGTGCAACTAGGTGATTTAGATCTTTAAGGTCTAGTGAAGAACTGGGCGGTAAATATAAGGAGCATATTGTTATAACTCGGTGCATCGTAACACTGACTGCAACAGCTTGCAGACCAGTTTTCAACGCAACAGTTCTGTGAGGAATGTTTCGATTCACAAGAATCGAAACTCCTCCAGAATCTTTATCACCTGTATCACAAATATAGTTATACAATGAATAGTTTTTAAAAGCTATTTTATCACTATTCTTCAAGAAAGTTTCTTGAAGACAAAATGCAACAGGGTTGTGTTTATTTAAAAGTAAGCTGATTTCATCGTAATTAGGCTTTAAACCTCGGCAGTTCCATTGAATGACCTTATTTGAATTTGTCGTCACTAAGTACGGGCTTACGGCCGTTGGGTTTGGTAGACTTTGGGAGTTCCAGATTTGCTGGATCATCAACATCCATCACTAAGTCTCCAAATCTGTTGTGCAGTTCAATCGGATCATCAGATCCTTTTGACTGCTTCCCTAACCCGGGAGTTTTCTGTTTCCTTGCTGTCACGTCCGTGGCAGCAGTTCTGATTGGTGACGAACTCTTGGGAGGCTTCGTCGGATTTGACGAAGCTTTGGAAGAGTTCGTCGGCTTTAGTGGACTCTTGGTTGCACCAGAGTCCGTCGATTTCGGAATAGATGAAGTAGATGCAGTAGGTGTAGGCGTTGTTGAGGATATAGTTGAAGGAGTGTTAGGCTTGGAAGCCACAGGAGGTTTGGGAGCAACAGGAGGCTTATTTAAGAGGACCGCAGTTTGAGAGGCTGAAGATGTTTTAGAGGATTCCTGAGCAGAGGTGGGAATAGTAGCAAACCCGTTGGAGTCTATTGGCCAGGTTATCACGGTCTGCACCGCGATAGACCTGGTAGCTGGTTTCTCAACCCTACTCGCATCGGCATATGATTTGCCAGATGGAGTGGGTGGAGTTAGACCTTCAACAAGTTTCCTAGCTTCAGGAAAGGAAATGTTCTTTTCAATTATAACACTCTGTATTTCCTTCTCGTGCTTCCACTTCGGACAATCCCTAGAGAAAGATCCGTGGGTCCCCTTGCAGTTAACGCAAGAGGCGGAATTTTTACAATTGGCGAAGTCGCTATGACCCTCCTGGCCGCAAAGGGCACAAACTGGAGCAGCTCGCTTGCATCTTTCTCTATGGTGACCAAAGAGTTGACAGTTAAAACATCGAAGAGGGTTTGGAATGAAAGGGTCAACTGGTAGAATGATATATCCAGTTTTGATGGTCTTTGGCAGATTTGGTGTGCTGAAAGTAAGCACAAAAGTATTTGTAGGAGTGAGTTTGCCACTCCGCCCCGTACTGATGCGCGTTACCTCAGTCACACCTTGAGATTTCAGGTTTTGGGTCATTTCTTCAAGAGTGCAGTGCTCCAGTTCCCTGGAGCGTACTACACCCTTTGAAGAATTGAGAGAAGTGTGAGGGATAACCTCAACAGGGATATTTACAAAAGTTTGAATAGAAAGGAGATTGTCAGAGTGTGATTTTTTGGCACACTCAACAAGAAGTTTCCCATTACTGAGTTTTTTGACACTCATTGGCTCACCGGCGATGCCAAGTAAAGCCTTGGAGATGGCAAAAGGAGTCTAGTGATAGGTTTGTCATCCTCTAGAGAGATAATATTGAGGAATCGAGGCCAATTTAAATGAGAGATATCCTCATCAGATTCTGATTCTGAATCTTCTCGAGATCGTTTAGAAGCATGAGTAGTTTTGTGTGCGTGTTTTGGTGCCATAATTGGCAATTGATATTCATTCTCCACGCTTCTCACCCACCTCGGAGCCCAACAAGGGGACATTTGCTGTGGATATCCGCCAATAAATGCCAAGAATACTCATATAAAACTAACGCATCAGACCCCCCATACCACCCAGCGGACATAAACCCTCAACTAAAAAGTCGAAGAGCCGCACTTATGTTCCGCTTAAAAGTGGTATGAGTATAGCCATATAGCGTTCAGAAATACATGATTAGCCCTAGCGCCACCGCCATAAAGGATCCTTTCTACATTATGTTTAAAGAGGACAAAATAAAAGGGAGCAAGATATTAAACTAGAGGGATTGATGGAGATTTGATTTAAACAAGAAGCTAGGATCCCGTATAGCAGGCGTGACAAACCGATTGATCAGATCGGGCTAATCTGACCGCCCGTCTAGTTGAAGTCCGGACCAAAGTAGTGTGTTGTAACGTGGAGATAACTACCAGATCTCCAAGTCACTCAACCATTAGGATTCCCTTCTCCAACGACACGGGTCGCCACCCACGGTCAACAGGTGGGTTACATTTCGGGGGGGGGGGGGGGGGGGTCCTACCCCTCTGCTAAGTAACGAGCAGTCGGTTGATTCTTATCACCCCACCACCGACTGGGGGGGAAAATTGCTTAAGTTAATGCTGAAAATCCTTCGGCTAAAACAAGCGCCCCAAACAATAGAACTGATTATATGAGTTTATCACATAACATGGCGTCTGGGAGTGCAGTAAAGCCATGACTTATTTCTCGTAATACACTAGTCTATTACAGATGCAAATGAGGACCGAATCACTATGTTTGTATATGTTAAAACTTTAAATACCAACTGTTTTTATGTTATATCATACGGTATGTTCAGACGCATTAATTATTGATCATTATTTGAAATCTTACTTCATAAAATGAACGTTGGTAACGTTAAAATTGGTTTAGGGTGTCGTGTTATTTGTAAGGCGATCGCATTAACAACCGCGTAATGTAGCAACGTCGTGTAAACAACAAAACGACGTCATGATTTGTCTTACAAATTGCCGCAGTATATAAGGAAAATTGACAACATGAAATTGAAACTATCACGTCGTAGGTGAGTTTATATGTGATAAACAGAATCTTACATTCGTGACTGTGTGTTATTGACTTTAATAAACTCGTTGGATAAAAAGAAAGGATACTCGGCAAGAGCCTGTAAGTATCCAACTCGTTTATTAAAATCAATAATACACAGTCACTCATGTAAGATCCTTTATTTGCATATATGATGGTGAAGATTTCTAGTCTAAAACAGTTATGTACTTGAAATGAACTGATTATATGAGTTTGACTATATGATGGTGAAGACTTCTAGTCTAAAACAGTTATGTACTTGAACTGATTATATGAGTTTGCATATATGATGGTGAAGACTTCTAGTCTAAAACAGTTATGTACTTGAACTGATTATATGAGTTTGCATATATGATGGTGAAGACTTCTAGTCCAAAACAGTTATGTACTTGAAATGAACTGATTACATGAGTTTGCATATATGATGGTGAAGACTTCTAGTCTAAAACAGATATGTACTTGAACTGATTATATGAGTTTGCATATATGGTGGTGAAGACCTAGTCTAAAACAGTTATGTACTTGAACTGATTATATGAGTTTGTATATATGATGGTGAAGATTTCTAGTCAAAAACAGTCATTTAACTGAACTGATATATATTTATATATTTTATGTACTTGAACTGATTATATGAGTTTGCATATATGAAGGTGAAGACTTCTAGTCTAAAACAGTTATGTACTTGAAATGAACTGATTATATGAGTTTGCATCATATGATGGTGAAGACTTCTAGTCTAAAACAGTTACGTACTTGAACTGATTATATGAGTTTGCATATATGATGGTCAAAGACTTCTAGTCTAAAACAGTTATGTACTTGAACTGATTATATGAGTTTGCATATATGATGGTGAAGACTTCTAGTCTAAAACAGTTATGTACTTGAACTGATTATATGTGTATGCATATATGATGGTGAAGACTTCTAGTCTAAAACAGTTATGTACGTGAAATGAACTGATTTCATGAGTTTGCATATATGATGGTGAAAACTTCTAGTCTAAAACAGATATGTACTTGAACTGATTATATGAGTTTGCATATATGGTGGTGAAGACCTAGTCTAAAACAGTTATGTACTTGAACTATTATATGAGTTTGCATATATGATGGTGAAGATTTCTAGTAAAAAACAGTCATTTAACTGAACTGATATATATTTACATATTTTATGTACTTGAACTGATTATATGAGTTTGCATATATGAAGGTGAAGACTTCTAATCTAAAACAGTTATGTACTTGAAATGAACTGATTATATGAGTTTGCATCATATGATGGTGAAGACTTCTAGTCTAAAACAGTTACGTACTTGAACTGATTTTATGAGTTTGCATATATGATGGTCAAAGACTTCTAGTCTAAAACAGTTATTTACTTGAACTGATTATATGAGTTTGCATATATGATGGTCAAGACTTATAGTCTAAAACAGTTATGTACTTGAACTGATTATATGTGTTTGCATATATGATGGTGAAGACTTCTAGTCTAAAACAGTTATGTACTTGAACTGACATATATATTTTTTATGTACTTTAACTGATTATATGAGTTTGCATATATATACTGGTGCGGAATTCTAGTCTTTTAAAACAATAGTTCACTTTAAGTTATGTGAGTTTGTGTATTAAATGATATGATAGTGTGGAATTCTAGTCTAAAAATTCATACTTTACCTGATTATGTGAGTTGGCATATGATGGTGTGGAATATTTAATAGTCTAAAACATTTTAGTTTTATTTTGTTTTTATGTCTGTATTTGAATTTTAGTCTAAACATTTTTGTTTTATCTCTTCGAGTCATTTCATTGATGTGTTTATTAATATAACAAGAGGTCAATGACCTTGAAGCTCTATTGATAGATTTTGATAGGTAGGTCAATATTCCTGTGAAGTTTCATGAAAATCAATCAAGTAGTTTCATAGGAGTAGTCGCTACAAGTTTTCATTATATAACTCTATGTAAACAAAGATGGCTGCTGGCGGCCATGTTTAATGTCAAATCAAAATAATTTTTGACAAGAATCAACATCATGTCATACTGATCATTTCAGAAAAAGTCCCATATCAATATCACTTATAGTTTTCAAGAAGTAGTCGCTACAAACTTGAATTTTGAAAATCTATTTTTAGCCATGGCGGCCATCTTGAATTTCTGGCCGACCTGAAAATCCGTCGAGTAGTTACAGAGGAGTAGTCGTTACACATTTTTAGTAGATTACTCTATGTAAACAAAGATGGCCACTGACAGCCATGTTTAACATTGAATCAAAATGATTTTTGACAAGGACCAACATCATGACATGCTGATCATTTTAGAAAAAGTCCCATATCAATATCACTTATAGTTTTCAAGAAGTAGTCGCCATAAACTTGTTTTTTGAAAATCTATTTTTAGCCGTGGCGGCCATCTTGAATTTTCGGCCAACCTGCAGTTTTGCTAGGATCAATTAGACATCAAGTGCAACATTCGTGTGAAGTTTCATGAAAATCCGTCAAGTAGTTTAAGAGGAGTATTCGCTACAAGTTTTCATTATATAACTCTATGTAAACAAAGATGGCCGCTGGCAGCCATGTTTAACGTCAAATCAAAATAATTTTCGACAAGGATCAACATCATGTCATACTGATCATTTTAGGAAAAGACACATATCTATATCACTTATAGTTTTCAAGAAGTAGTCGCTACAAACTTATTTTTTAAAAATCTATTTTTAGCCGTGGCGGCCATCATGAATTTCCGGCCGACCTGAAATTTTGCTAGGATCAATTAGACATCAAGAGCAACATTCCTGTGAAGTTTCATGAAAATCCGTCAAGTAGTTTCAGAGGAGTAGTCACTACAAGTTTTCATTATATAACTCTATGTAAACAAAGATGGCCGCTGGCAGCCGTGTTTAACATCGAATCAAAATAATTTTCGACAAGGATCAACATCATGTCATACTGATCATTTTAGGAAAAGACGCATATCAATATCACTTATAGTTTTCAAGAAGTAGTCGCTACAAACTTATTTTTTAAAAATCTATTTTTAGCCGTGGCGGAAATCTTGAATTTCCGGACGACCTGAAATTTTGTTAGGATCAATTAGACATCAAGAGCAACATTCCTGTGAAGTTTCATGAAAATCCGTCAAGTAGTTTCAGAGGAGTAGTCGCTACAAGTTTTCATTATATAACTCTATGTAAACAAAGATGGCCGCTGGCAGCCATGTTTAACGTCGAATCAAAACAATTTTCGATAAGGACCAACATCATGTCATACTGATCTTTTTAGAAAAAGTCCCATATCAATATCTCTTATAGTTTTCAAGAAGTAGTCGCTACAAACTTATTTATTTTAAATCTATTTTCAGCTGTGGCGGCCATCCTGAATTTCTGGCGAGCCTGAAATTTTTCTAAGATCAACTAGAAATCAAGAGCAACATTCCTGTGAAGTTTCATGAAAATCCGTCTAGTAGTTTCAGAGGAGTAGTCGCTACAAGTTTTTAATATATCTCTATGTAACCAAAGATGGCCACTGGCAGCCATGTTTAATGTCAAATCAAAATAATGTTCGACTCAGATCAGCATCATGTCATGCTGATCATTTTAGAAAAAGTCCCATATCAATATCTCTTAGAGTTTTCAAGAAGTAGTCGCTACAAACTTATTTTTTAAAAATCTATATTTAGCTGTGACGGCCATCTTGAATTTCTGGCAGATCTGAAATTTTGCTAGGATCAATAAGACATCAATAGAAACTTTCCTGTAAAGTTTCATGAAAATCCGCCAAGTAGTTTCAGAGGAGTAGTCGCTACAAGTTTTTACTATATAACTCTATGTAAACAAAGATGGCCGCTGGCAGCCATGTTTAACGTTGAATCAAAACGATTTTTGACAACATCATGTCATGCTGATCATTTTAGAAAAAGTCCCATATCATTATCACTTATACTTTTCAAGAAGTAGTCGCTACAAACTTGTATTTTAAAACTCTATTTTTAGCTTTGGCGGCCATCTTGGATTTCACATCAACATGAATTTTTTCTAGGATCAACTTTACTTTATGGGCAACATTTCTGTAAAGTTTCATGAATATCCATCCAGTAGTTTCAGAGGAGTAGTCGCTACAAATAAAAATTTACGGACAGACGGACGGACGACGGACGCCGCACCACGGCATAAGCTCTGCTGATCTCTGATCAGTCGAGCTAAAAATTGAAAAAAAAAAAGTTTTATATTTTGACATAGCATATTGGTTGTATTTTTTTTATACACCCATTTGAAAAATGTCATATTATGTTGTGGCGTTGTCTGTCTGTCTTTCCCTATATCCGTTATTTTTTCTTGACCACTTATTATAGCTAATAACTTTCAAAGTATAAGTTCTACATCAATGAGACTTCATATTAAACATCTTCTGCATGATCCAATGAAAACATGACAAAGGCCCATGACTCTCTGGTTAATTTTTTGTTTAATTATTCCCCTTTGAAAAAAGGATTAACCAGAAAATTAACCTTGCCTTTTACAACTAATTAAGGCTAATAACTTTGAGAGTATAAGATCTATTACAATGAAACTTTGTACACATCTTCAGCATATGCTATTATTTGATATATACAGCATGCTTCCTGGCTGAAAAGAACTTGATAAGCACACTTTTATGGTTAGATCACTCCTTCAATATTTGTTCTGTTGAAATTTTTGGTTAAAAAATGACTTAAAAAAAAGTCTACGTCCCATGGTAAGCGAACGAAAAAAAGTATTCGTCCCATGGTTTGTCGCGACAAAAAAAGTACCTGTCCCAAGCCATTTTGCACCGGTCCCAATCCCCCGATAAATATCGCCCGGTCCCTAAATTATACATGTACAACTGCGTCGTTTTTTTTTAATTTGATCCAACTGTCTTCAACAATCAACAATCTATTATCAGGCACGCTGAGGCAAACTTTTTTTAAAATCACAGACAGAAATCACACACACGTACAAAATAATAATCTGAGTGTGGGTGGGGTGGAGTTTGCTTGTCACCGGACCTTCGCATCTTTTAAATTTCAGGCCTGTCAACGGGACAGATTATAATATGAACTGCCGTTCTGGTCTCAGTTATCAAATACATTTCAAATAAAAGCCATCCAGGAAACAATGAATGTAACGTTACAGTATGTGAAATAATAAATATTCTCCTACCTTTTTAACATTATATATCCTCGTCGGCCCATGGTTCGTTACTCTAAGACATTTTATTGTAAAATAACTTTCATAAATATACATTCTGGAGAAGAAAGCTCTTACCTTGATAATATAATTCCTTCCTTTTCACTTTTTATAATATAATCCAATGTTCCAGTAACAGATAACTCAACGATCCATAAAAGTTTACACCACTGTCAAAACACGATCGCCATTTTGAATCTGCCCTTGCTTCGGGACGTCATAATTTCGCACGATTATTGGTAAAATTAGGTCAAGTAAATGAAAATGTGTTTCTCAGTTTCATATAGGGAAATGTGTTTCTCAGTTTCATATAGGGTGTATGTGTCTCAACTTATTCGTTTTTCAAGAGCTTGTACTCGAGTTGAGGACTTTAATATTCGTAATCTTTGTATAACTAAAAAGCTACTCAATCAGGGTTACCGTTACCATAAACTTCGTAAAACCTTTGCAAAATTTTATTATCGTAACCCTGATCTTCTTTCCAAATATAAAAGTAATGTAAGGACTCTTCTGCGTTAAGGACTATCACAACCTGACTTCTATAAACTTCGTAAGATTCTTGGTCATGATCACTTTCATACTATCTTTGTTAAACTTGTTAAAAAGTTTATCAAAAGAGGTTATGACCCTATCATTTTGCAACGTACTGCATGCTTGGTGGTGGACCCTTTTACAGTTCGCCACTATGCTTTCGTCTTTAATTGTACGAATACCGGACAGGCTGTGGACCCTATGATGACGCCTACCTAAAGCCCATTGGGACGGTGGCGTTTGATGTTTGTCTATGATCTTTCCTGTCGTGCCCTTAATGGTTTATTCTCTTGTTGCTCTGGCTTCTGCCAAATCACTGAGTAGCTTCATTGTGGCTTTCTAGGCGATTGTTTTTTTGTATTTTATTTACACGAGCATATTTGTGCTTTACTTATATTGCCTATTGATGCTGCCTTGTTGGTTAGAGATTAGATCATGGCGGGGATTTCTTTATTTACACTGTCCTGTTTTAATGGGATGACAGGAGGGTAAGTGTGAGGTTTGGTGCACCCTAGAACCGGTTGAAAGCCCCATTGGCCTTTGTTGCCACTGACCGTTCCAAGGCGATAGCCTATTGTCAACCATTTTGTGTTTGTGATGTCGTTTGCATTTTTTGCTACTTTTGCATTCTCGTTTGTCTGTTTGCGTGTTTGTTTTTGTGTTTTGTGGTTGACTGTCGTCCTTGAATGCTGCTGTCCCTGTCCGATATATTGATCTTTCTTCATGGTAGGTAACAGTTTAACAACTTTTAACATTTTTTTAACTAATTAATGTAACTTTAAATAATAATTAACAGTTCTGGTTTTGGTTTTATTCTTCTTTTTTACAGTGGTGGTAAAAAAAAGTGCCACCTCTCCTTATCACTCTGAAAGGGGTGCAATAGGCAATATGGACCCAATGTTTACAAGGTAGACCATTGATGATGCCATCACACTGGCCCCACTTTGCAAACACAAGAGATATGCTATTGGTGTGAATTTGTGACAGACACAACACAGTTCATCCTCTTGTATTTGTGACTCATCACTGCTGTCATCTGATACCAAGTTATAGTGTGATGGTCCGGGTTGTGGCGTATCCTTGACTGGATTGCCAGGTGATTTTTTCTTCATTTTCCACAATGAGATTGTCTTCACTTGCTTCAGTCCATACATAAAAATCACACCAGGGCAAACCCATTATTGCCATCTCTCCCTGTACTTGAGCATAGTATTTGTGCTTTCTATCCAGAATAGCCCCATCCTCATGGTCTTCACCACGCCAACTCATGTAAAATCCTGATGTGTCCAATAATTGCGGTCCTGATATTTTCGTGACATTTTCACCATTTATTGAGTATGGACACTTTATTTCAAGGATACCAGCATTATTTCCTTCTGGTAAATTTCCATCAGTAACTCTACCATCACTTGATGCTCCAAATAGAGTGGGTGTAAGGTCAGGCCTGTGCTTTCGACTTTACAATTGAAAAAAGAGCTCATGTATTCCATCCTTGCAATGTCCTTATGATCCACTACCCATTTTACTGCTGGTGGTAGTGTCTGATATCTGTATGTTAAACATTAGATTTTTTACTTTTCTAGCACTTATGTTGGAGTGCTCAGTTATATTTATGTGATATTCATGTGACACCCGGCATTGAAACACACTCATATGTAATAAACAGGATGGTATTCCCCATAATTTAGTTTCAGAGTTTCCTTAATTTCAAATGGGAAATACTTGAGATATTTTTTAGCACACAATGATAGCTTAATGATAGGATGCAGTTTTTTAATGTTTTGAAATCTTTTGTTTCTTTAATTTTTTTCTTCGGTTAATTTTGGTAAACAGATAAGTGATCAACCAATTGGAATGAGTAATTTTATACCGGAAATGGTACTCGAATTTGTTAACAATAGTTTTCTAACACACATGTACCTATCCATACTTGACCCTTCTAAGATTTGACGAACAAGGCTGTTTCGGTTTTCTCCTGCCTTTTAAACATCTCCAAAGATAGAGCTTGTTATTCGGCCTCTATGAAGAGCTCTCCACATTTCACAGTTTCTCTTCCCCACAGTAAGTCTTTCTATTTGTTGAACTAGCTGCTGGTCTATTGAAGCAGGTGGAACTGTAATAAAATCATTTTGTTAATGATACATTTTTGACAACTTGAGCATATGTGTTTTGTTTGTTTGTTTGAATCCTGAATGGTGTGTTACGTCATTTATCAGCACATTTTAGGCTATATAGATGACGGTCGATTGCTTTGTGGTGGAGACAGACCACAACATTTTTCCAGGGTAAGACCAGTACTGTATAACTCATGCCATACGTAATAATCAACACTATCAATCACTGTTATGTATATGTATTTCCGTACATCGCTTTGTAAACAGTTACACATTCCATGCAATCACACCAAAGTAACACATCGACCCTCATGAAACTTCATAGATACATAGCCATTACTTTTGGGATAAATTGATCAAATGCAAAGGTGGCCGTGCGATGACTCTGTAATTAGGTCAATAATATAGGTCAAACATCAAGGTCACCCAATCCTGAAAAAAGTATGAACACACTCTTTTGAATTTCACACAGTAACTTACCATCGTTGTTATGTAATAATTTACTTACTATTAGTAGGTGTAAATACCATATCCTTAATTGTCTGAGTGAGCTGATCATGTACACACTCCACAACTTCCTCCCCTTCAGCATCTGGTGTTTCATCAGGAATGTTCCAAAGGTGGGCCATGCCTGTGGGATTTAAAATTACAAAGTGTATATAGTTGTTATTGAATTATTTTTATGAAGTTTACGCATGTGTACACTTAGAGAAAATGATGAAGCATGTTAATTTTCATCAAATGAAGTAATGTTAAATGAGATTGGAATTAGTTGAGAACATAAAACACACTATTTTTTGTTTTTCCTGTTTAGAACATGTATTTATCACATAACGTCCCTTGTTAGCAGTGTCGAACACCCACTTAATATTCTGTTGTATGACACACGTGTCATACAACCTGGAACGATTTTGATTGGTTGAGTTAAACCTGTAGCACTACGCAAGTTTATTAACTGAAACTATTTTATTTATTACAAGTTCACCCAGATCTGAGTCATAAACTTATTATTTGTAACAGCTTATAAAAATAATGCACGTTATACAAAACATTGTTGTTTGTTTGTTAAAAAGTTGGCGTAAACTGCTATTTTGTAAAGAGGTAAAACACGAACTCTTTTATACGCAACGTTATGTGTGAGACGCGACGTTACAACGTCACATATTTTATGACGTTATGCGCTAAAGTGTGTCTGACGTCGTGGCGGTTTTATGTCCATCTGAATTATTTTTTACTAATTTGATTGCAATGTTATGTGATAAAAAGGACCTTAAACTCGTTCCCATTCCATATAAGATTTATGAAACTCGTTATGAATTATTTTTAATTTTAACTCGCCAAAAGGCTCGTTAAAATTAAAATAATTCATAACTCGTTTCATAAATCTTATATGAAATGGGAACTTGTTTAAGATCCTCTATATATTAAATAAATTTTATACAATCTCACACCTGGTAAAGGTCACTGTTGCTAAGAATAGAAAGTTTACCACATAAACACACACAACTCTGTATACATTTTAAACAGTAGAGCGATACAGGCCCTCTTGGGCCTCTTGTTCAGACAGTCAAACTGCCACTGTGGCCCTCAACATCAATGTTATGATTATAATATATAATAAGATGTTTTCAAAGTGTTTCAAGTCTGATGATTTTATATTCGTTTAGGATTATAAATCTACGAGAGGTGTTCAACTTATAACTTAACACTTTTGTTTTAAGATGTTATTTTTCAGCGGAATGAATGAATGAATGAATGGTGTTTTACGGCACGTCGACTAACAAATAGGTCATATTGTGCGCAAAAACTGATTGAATATGAAGGATTATTTAAAAACTAATGCAAACATATAAAGATAAAAATATTAAATTATAACGGACGATATGGTAGTAATACAAAGTATATAAGTAAAACAACAAACGCCCGAAAACGGGCATACAAAAAAAAAGTAAATATATAGAACATATTATAATGATTTATATAGTCTGACTTCCTTCAGGAAATCTAAAACTAGACTAAAATCTATAGTATTAAATAACTCGGTCATAGTATTAACATTGTAGTACCTTTGACGCATAGGATCAAAGTCTACACATTCCAGCAATATGTGTTTGACCGTTAACTGTGCAAAACAGGGTATACATTCTGGTAATTGCTCACCTTGTAATAAATATGAATGAGTATAACGTGTATGTCCTATTCTGCACCGGGCTAGGACAACTTCCTCTCGACGAATGGGTCAACTAGAAGAACGCCATTCTCCGAGTAACGGTTTAATTGAATGGAGTTTATTGTTAACTGACAAATCCCAAGCGGTTTGCCAAGAGTTACGAATATATGTGTTAATACAACTTTTAAAATCAGTATAAGGTAATTTGGTATTAGATATATGTAAATCTAATGCTGCCTTGGCAGCACTATCAGCTCTATCATTACCACGTATTCCTACATGGCTTGGAAGCCAGCAGAAAATAATAACATTATCGATTAGAAGAGAATTGTACTTTACTTTGCCACTGACCGTTCCAATGCGGTAGCCCTATTGTCAACCCTTTTGTGTTTGTGATGTCGTTTGCATTTTTTATTACTTTTGTCTTTTCGTTTGTCTGTTTGCGTGTTTGTTTTTGTGTTTTGTGGTTGACTGTCGTCCTTGAATGCTGCTTTCCCTGTCCGATATTTTTATCCTTTTTTACCCAGTGTTTGAAGAGATGAAAGGGAATCAGAAAAGATTACAAAATGGTCATCATCAGATTCCTAAATATAATTTAAGGCAAGTTCAATTGCCTTAAGTTCAGCTGAAACGATAGAGGCAATGTCAGGCAGGCGGCTCTTTATGCTGTGTTTGTGAACAACAGCTGCTGCAGCTACCTTATCTCCATCTTTAGAGCCATCTGTGTATATATGTTGAAAGTTACTGTATTTCGATTTAATTTCATTAAATTTTCTTTGAAAGACAGTGGGGTCTGTACTGGATTTGTTACTATTACAAAGATCGAAAATAATTGTTGGTGTTTCCAAAGTCCACGGTGGAATTTGTGGTACTTTGTACTTGGCAATCAAATTTAGGTCGATTTCAGTGTCTCTTAATTTTGATTTAATACAAAGACCAAATGGTCTGATGGCCTTCGGTTTTCGATCAAAAAGAGGTTCACAACTAGGATTAAAAACATTATCGAAAGTTGGGTTTGAAGGGTTAGATGTTAATTTAATGGCATATTGAAGGGCTAACTTGTCCCGTCTATGAGACAGTGATGGTGCATTAGCTTCAACATATAGACTTTCGGCTGGTGATGTACGAAAGGCACCAAAGGCGAGTCGTAATCCTTGATTATGTATAGGATCGAGCATCTGCAAATATGACTTGCGAGTCGATCCATATACTATTGAGCCGTAGTCCAGCTTGGATCTGATAAGAGATCTATAAAGTTGTAAAAGGACTTTACGATCTGCTCCCCAGTTAGTGTTAGCAACAACTTTAAGTAAATTAAGAGCTTTAAGGCACTTGGCCTTCAATTATTTAAGGTGTGGTATAAACGTTAATTTACGGTCGAAAATAAGACCAAGGAATTTTGTCTCATCCACTACTGGTATTGGTGACCCATCCAGTGTTAGATGAGGGTCTTCATGATGTTAACGTAATGGACAAAAGTGCATACAATTAGTTTTAGATTTAGAAAATTTAAAACCATTTTCATCCGACCAGGTCTGAAGTTTATTCAGATATTGTTGCAGTTGTCTCTCAATAGTGTTCATGTTTTTTGCACGATAACATATAACAAAGTCGTCAACATATAGAGAGCAATCCACACCAGGATTGATGCATTTAACTATACTGTTATTTTTTATGCTAAAAAGGGTGACAGAGAGATGCTGCCCTGTGGCACAATCATCTCCTGTTCATGGATGTCAGAGAGGGTTGAACCCATTCGGACACGAAACTGTCTGTCCTACGAAACTGTCTGTCCTCTAAGAAATTCTCTATAAAAATTGCTAATCGACCTCTAAGACCAAGTTCATGAAGATCATTCATGATACCGTACTTCCATGCAGTATCATAAGCTTTCTCCAAGTCAAAAAATACAGTGACTAGATGTTCTTTTTTATGAAAGCTTTCCTTATAAACGATTCAAATCGTATGAGATTGTCTGTTGTGCCTCGTTGGCGTCGGAATCCACTTTGATACTTTGTTATCAGTTTGTTGGACTCCAGGTACCAAACGAGTCTCTCATTAATCATTCGTTCCATGGTTTTACATATACAACTCGTTAAAGCAATAGGGCGATAATTTATTGGGTAGGTATGATCCTTTCCAGGTTTAGGGACTGGAATAACGATTGCTTCCCGCCAAAAGTCGGGGAAGTTTCCGGTCACCCAAACCTTATTAAATATATCAAGAAGTGTAGAGAAACAGGTTTCAGGCAAATGTTTTAATAATTGATAATGGATATCATCAGGACCAGCTGATGTATCGTGAGCATTTTAAAGGGATTCTCGAAGTTCTTTGAGAGTGAACAGTTTATTGTATTTCTCCAAATTTTTAGACTTGAAATTCAGCTTCTTCTGTTCTTTTAGTTTCTTATTTTTTAAAAAATTTGGTTGACAATTTTCAGAAGAAGAGTTTTTAGAAAAAGTTTCTGCCAAAGTGTTCGTAATATCTTTGACAGAAGTAATATCCTCATTATCAGTTTGAAGATGATTTACACAACTAGAATTACCTTTACCGTTTATTTTCCGGACCATGTCCCACGTCTTCTTAGGAGATGAACGAGAGTTCAGCCTAGAGACATAAGATCTCCAGGATTTCCTCTTGCTATCCTTAATAGTACGACGGGCTTTCGCACGAAAAACTCTAAAAGTATCTAAATTATTTTGAGTTGGCCGCAAGTTAAAAGCATTCAATGCAGCTTTACGATCGCTGACTGCCTTTTTGCAGTCATCATCGAACCATGGTTTATGTGGGCGTTTTGGATTTGCCGAGGTTTTTGGAATAGTTTGATCAGCTATATCATGAAGGGTTTTGGTAAAAAGAGCTGTTGCGTCTTCGACATCCTCGAAAACGGAAGGCTTCAACTGTTCCTCACAAAGAGATTGAAACGTATCCTAATCAGCTTTGCGAAGTTTCCATCTTTGCATTTTTTCGAGAAGTGGAGGGCCGATATTTTCAAGAAGTATGGGGAAGTGGTTACTTCCACATAGGTCGTCACCAACACTCCACGAAAAATCCATCAAGAGCGTTGGATCGCATATTGTTAAATCAATGGATGAATGAGAGCCTGTAGCTGGATGTAAGTAAGTATGTGATTTGTTATCATTAAAAAGACACAAATTATTTTTGGCCAAGAAATCTTCAACTTTCTTGCCTTTATCGTTAATATCCTTACAACCCCAAATGTAGTTGTGTGCATTAAAATCACCCAAGAGTATAAAAGGTGATGGTAATTGTGCAACTAGGTGATTTAGATCTTTAAGGTCTAGTGAAGAACTGGGCGGTAAATATAAGGAGCATATTGTTATAACTCAGTGCATCGTAATACTGACTGCAACAGCTTGCAGACCAGTTTTCAACGCAACAGTTCTGTGAGGAATGTTTCGATTCACAAGAATCGAAACTCCTCCAGAAGCTTTATCACCTGTATCACAAATATAGTTATACAATGAATAGTTTTTAAAAGCTATTTTATCACTATTCTTCAAGAAAGTTTCTTGAAGACAAAATGCAACAGGGTTGTGTTTATTTAAAAGTAAGCTGATTTCATCGTAATTAGGCTTTAAACCTCGGCAGTTCCATTGAATGACCTTATTTGATTTTGTCGTCACTAAGGCGGAAGTACGGGCTTACGGCCGTTGGGTTTGGTAGACTTTGGAGACTTTGGGAGTTCCAGATTTGCTGGATCATCAACATCCATCTCCAAGTCTCCAAATCTGTTGTGCAGTTCAATCGGATCATCAGATCCTTTTGACTGCTTCCCTAACCCGGGAGTTTTCTTTTTCCTTGCTGTCACGTCCGTGGCAGCAGTTCTGATTGGTGACGAACTCTTGGGAGGCTTCGTCGGATTTGACGAAGCTTTGGAAGAGTTCGTCGGCTTTGGTGGACTCTTGGTTGCACCAGAGTCCGTTGATTTCGGAAAAGATGAAGTAGATGCAGTAGGAGTAGGAGTTGAGGATATAGTTGAAGGAGTTTTAGGCTTGGAAGCCACAAGAGGTTTGGGAGCTACATGAGGCTTATTTAAGAGGACTGCAGTTTGAGAGGCTGAAGATGTTTTAGAGGATTCCTGAACAGAGGTGGGAATAGTAGTAAACCCGTTGGAGTCTATTGGCCAGGTTATCGCGGTCTGCACCGCGATAGACCTGGTAGCTGGTTTCTCAACCCTACTCGCATCGGCATATGATTTGCTAGATGGAGTGGGTGGAGTTAGACTTTCAACAAGTTTCCTAGCTTCAGGAAAGGAAATGTTCTTTAACTTTCTGTATTTCCTTCTCGTGCTTCCACTTCGGACAATCCTTAGAGAATGATCCGTGGGTCCCCTTGCAGTTAACGCAAGAGGCGGAATTTTTGCAACTGGCGAAGTCGCTATGACCCTCCTGGCCGCAAAGGGCACAGACTGGAGCAGCTCGCTTGCAACTTTCTCTATGGTGACCAAAGAGTTGACAGTTAAAACATCGAAGAGGGTTTGGAATGAAAGGGTCAACTGGTAGGATGGTATATCCAGTTTTGATGGTCTTTGGCAGATTTGGTGTGCTGAAAGTAAGCACAAAAGTATTTGTCGGAGTGAGTTTGCCACTCCGCCTCGTACTGATGCGCGTTACCTCAGTCACACCTTGGGGTTTAAGATTATGGGTCATTTCCTCAAGAGTGCAGTGCTCCAGTTCCCTGGAGCGTACTACACCCTTGGAAGAATTGAGAGAGATGTGAGGAATAACCTCAACACGGATGTTCACAAAGGTCTGAATTTTAAGGAGGTTATCAGAGTGTGATTTTTTGGCACACTCAACAAGAAGTTTCCCATTACTGAGTTTTTTGACACTCCTTGGCTCACCGGCGATGCCAAGTAAAGCCTTGGAGATGGCAAAAGGAGATAGTCTAGTGATAGATGTGTTATCATCGAGAGCGACACTATTTAGAAAACGAGGTTTGTCATCCTCTAGAGAGATAATGTTAAGAAAACGAGGCCAATTTAAATGAGAGATATCCTCATCAGATTCTGATTCGGACTCTTCTCGAGATCTTTTAGTAGTTTTGTGTGCGTGTTTTGGTGCCATAATTGGCAATTGATATTCATTCTCCACGCTTCTCACCCACCTCGGAGCCCAACAAGGGGACATTTGCTGTGGGTATCCGACAAACAAATGCCAAGAATACGTGAAGAGTATTCTCATATAAAACTAACGCATCAGACCCCCCATACCACCCAGCGGACATAACCCTTCAACTGAAAATTCGAAGAGCCGCACTTATGTTCCGCTTAAAAGTGGCATGAGTATAGCCATATAGCGTTCAGAAATACATGATTAGCCCTAGCGCCACCGCCATAAAGGATCCTTTCTACATTATGTTTAAAGAGGACAAAATAAAAGGGAGCAAGATATTAAACTAGAGGGATTGATGGAGATTTGATTTAAACAAGAAGCTAGGATCCCGTATAGCAGGCGTGACAAACAGATTGATCAGATCGGGCTAATCTGACCGCCCGTCTAGTTGAAGTCCGGACCAAAGTAGTGTGTTGTAACGTGGCGATAACTACCAGATCCCCAAGTCACTCAACCACCAGGATTTCCTTCTTCAACGACACGGGTCGCCACCCACGGTCAACAGGTGGGTTACATTTCGGGGGGGGGGGGGGGGTCCTACCCCTCTGCTAAGTAACGAGCATTCGGTTGATTCTTATCACCCCACTGGTGGTGGGGGGGGGGGGGGGGGGGTTGCCAAGAGTTACAAATATATGTGTTAATACAACTTTTAAAATCAGTATAAGGTAATTTGGTATTAGATATATTTAGATCTAATGCTGCCTTAGCAGCACTATCAGCTCTATCATTACCACGTATTCCTACATGGCTTGGAAGCCAGCAGAAAATAATAACATTATCAATTATAAGAGAATTGTACTTTTCTAAAAGTTGAAGCACAACTGGGTTATCATGTTTCATATTACCCAGTGCTTGAAGAGATGAAAGGGAATCAGAAAAGATTACAAAATGGTCATCATCAGATTCCTGAATATAATTTAAGGCAAGTTCAACTGCCTTAAAGCTACACAATCCCGATAAAATAATGCAATTTCAAGTTGTTTTAAAACACTAGAAATCCTATAGGTGAGGTTCTTTGCTGGATATGTTGTATACATTGTTTAGGCTGGTATAGTGCAGCGCATATCGCGGTATTTACATAATAGGTGTGATAAACGCTTCGGTAACTTTGCAAATGTATCGCCCACACATTACGGGTATATAAACCAAGACGTTTATATAGCAATTCGTTTACAACGGCGAAACTCCAGTTTGATCAACATCGAGGAGCATATACAATGGCGTCTAATGTAAATATATACATGTTTGTGCAACACGATGAAATCAGAAATTGAGTAAAGCAAAGTAAATTTATGACTATGTACAGAATTTATAAACACTTACCAATACACGCGCTCTATAATTTATAAATGTACAGGGATATGCATGCTGAGTTTATTGACACTCGACGGGGAGAAATTATTGTTTGAAACGAGACTCTTGAAGGGGTATTGCTAAAATGAACAGTTATACATGTGGAATTTGCTTCTGTTTGAAAAGAGCAGCACTGTCATTTCTCGGAATCGGAGTTTTCCGGGTATAGTGTCAGGGTTTACATATGAAGATCGCCCTCTGTCTCCGTCCATTACACTTTTCAAATTCGGAGCATAACACGAAAATTGTATATATAGTTATATTAGAATTATTTTTTTTAAATAATTTGTTAATTTATGGATGAATTGAAATATTGAAAAATAAAATGGAGAGAGATAGAGAGAGATGCTGAGAGAGACACAGAGAGAGAAAGACAGAGACACAGAGAGAGAAAGACAGACAGACAGACAGACAGACAGATATACAAAGAGAGAGAGATGGTGAGAAGGAAAGATAGAAACAGAGAGAAAGAGAGAGAGAGAGAGACGGAGAAAGAAAGAGAAACAAGCAGACAGAGAGAGAGGGAGGGAGAAGGTAAGAGAGAAATACAGAGAATGAATGAAAGCTGGACGGAGGGATGGAGGGGAGGGAGCGTAATATTCACTTGGTTGTTTAAATGTCAGTGGAATAAGCGGAGAACTGTGGTATTTTCATTGTTTGTAGTAGGCCTACTCAAACACCAGGAAAAATATGCATATGCCGATTTAAGTTTATTATTTCTGTATATCACTGTTTTCAATTACGGTGTTGAAGCATGTATATATGTATGTATTTTTGGCAGTCATAATGTGTATACTATAGAATTAAAGATATTATCAATGCCATTTGGTACCAGAATACATTTACAGACACTTTAAAATTGAATTGAATTGGATTTTATAGTCGCACCAACAGCTAAGGTCATATGGCGACTTTCCAGCTTCCACTGGTGGAGGAAGACCCCAGGTGCCCCTCCGGGCAATTTTCGTGCACGGGCGGGCACCTGGGTAGAACCACCGACGTTCCGCAAGGCAGCTGGATAGCTTCCTCACATAAAGATTCCTAGGCCCCTGAGGGATCGAACCTACAGCGGTGAGGGGCCAGTGATTGCAAGTCAGAGACTCTAACCACTCGGCCACGGACGCCCCGACACTTTAAAAGAAAAAGAATTCGTTTGTGTGTTGTATACATAAGGTTACCTTTTCTTAATGTCAACACCTTCTTCAAAATGTATCTGTTATACCGACTGTTCTGGTTTTAAATTGAAAAATTGTATCAACATCAATAAAGTGATCTATGAAGTAACTAATTAAATCTTCCAGCTTATATGTTGTCCATGTACGACCAGAGGCAAGTGCAAATCCTGCCCTTGTAGTAAACGCAGCGAAGGGTGCACGGGCTGCGCTAATCCAAATTGCGTTTCAAGACGGATCAGGTATGACACTTACTAATGTTTTAAAACCGTAACGCCAGTTATATTAACATTATCATTAAAAAAAAGTAAATATGAACGTTTTTCTTAAATAATCACGATAAATAACCTGTTTACCATGCAGATATTCACATATTTTTCATAGCGTCTCCGTTGTCGAGGTATTAACGACGTTGCGTTGTAAACTTTCTCGCCTCTCACCGTAGCGAGTTCCACTGGGAGGTGAACATGTGAGAAGGTATACAGTACTGGTTCAACCCAGGAAAAATGGGATGGTCTGCCTGTAACCCAAGACTTTTAACACCAAACAATCAAACGTCATTTATGGCCTAAAATGTGCTAAACATGACGTAAAACATCATTCAAACACATTTTTCAATTTTATCATGCATACTTTTTGCACTGATAAGGGGTGACGTATTATAGGCAGTTACTGAGAAAGTCAAAGTCGCGGAGGTGGGTTACACCGGCGTTCATTGCATGTACAATCTGACGCAATAAAACGACATAAAGAAAAACAGTATGGATTTTTAGTAAACAATACAGACACATGCTATAAAAAGGAATAGTATGTTAGTGCGTTTTACCATCACTTTGATTTGGCTCGGCACGAACACTCAGGATAGCTCGGCAGAGCATTTATTTTCTAAGACTCGCCTAATAAAATTGATTTTAAAAGGCACTGGCATACAATTCTCTATAAATCAGTATAAAATACTGTGTGTGTGTCTGGTAAAATGGTTAGTTTATATTGCACACAAGACACTTTTGTTATGTAATGCATATTTTATTTCATAATTCACCAGTAATGAATTAAAACCGAAATAAAAATAGTAAAACCGAAATGTAACGCATATTGTATTCAATAGTCTGTGGTGGCACAACGCAACACGAACACAAGACAGCCGTTTGCAACCGGATGTGCACGAAACACGGTGCCACAAGGTGGCACTGGTCTTTCGCCAAACGATAGTCTCCGTCAACGGTCATCACCTGCAAATTACGGAAGACGGAACGTTAGCGAGACAACTAATAGTAAGATTGTTCTACTTCAATTTTACAACTACTAGGAGTGAAACCACTAATATTATTACTGTTAAAAGCATTCGGTGTAACGTCATTACAAGGTAAACGGTTAACACTGGTTCGCAATGCAGGTAAAACACTGGTTCTTTATGAAGTTAAGTGATGAATACGGCTTCGCAATGAAAATAAATGGTTAATGTCTTAAAAAGACAAGTTAATGCAGATAAATATGCTGCTGTCTTTTGAACTACAACCTTCACAAGTTATTTAGTATGCCGTTATGTCAGAAATAACAGTTACAGCCGATTTATTTATTACAGAATTCTGTTCTAGAAATGCCGGATTTAGAAGTACGACAGCGGTTGATAAACGCATGTGTAAATATTCCGGATCATATGCAGCGTTTTGTATATGGCACTAACCCCTTTCATGCCAACACAGCAGTTAATGGGTGCATATGTGGACAATGTGTTGAATATCCGGACCAACGGATGAGTAGGTATAGAGTTGCTTACTATTAGGTTATCGTTATTTAAATTAAACAGTATTGTGAACTTTTTCTCTGTAAGTATTTTAATGTAAAATATCACATAAACGCGTATTTTAAACTAGTTATTAGTCCAGTGCCTGGTACCACAACAACTATAATTTGAAATATGTTTGCAGATGCTGTGGTGAGGTTCCCTGTATAACATCAGAACCGGAGTTCCGCAACATATGCCTACGTCACGAGGTTATTGAAGTGGTGAACATTGTGAATTGGGGAGTACGTACAAACAAACCCCAGTCGTACACGCCTTCCACATTTAGGAACCAGGCTTATCGGAACTTTATTTTATGGCAAATGGGGAAAATGGGTAAAGGCAACAG
Organism: Cyrtodaria siliqua; assembly: GCA_037043455.1. Taxonomy (NCBI): domain Eukaryota; kingdom Metazoa; phylum Mollusca; class Bivalvia; order Adapedonta; family Hiatellidae; genus Cyrtodaria; species Cyrtodaria siliqua. The sequence continues at coordinate 28,458 of JAWPHD010003252.1, read as the reverse complement.
AGTGCCTACGTCAGCATGTGTTGTTCGAATCATAAAAGACACTTTTTCTGAACCAGATGGTGGTAGTTACGCTGGCTACAGGTCCTACGAGTCAGATTCCGATTAAAAATAAAAACACAACTTATTGTACCTTGTGAGCTTCTACTTTCCATTCGCTGGTATAATTCCCATGACCCTGGGTTTTCACCTCCCGACGGATTCCTACTAATCACATTTAAAGTGAGGGATGTGTCACTTCTCTTCGCAGCTACGCTCCCATATATACGTTTCAGGCATTCACCCATTGGATCTGTAAAGGAAAGTGAGTAGTTTGAGCTGTGTTATATGTATTATGATTCGTACTGCATAAAAATGCCTTGCGGTGATTTTTTTTGTATTTATTGAACGAGTTTCAGAAAATTAAATATATAATGTAGGAGGGCATTATTTGTATATTATTGCAATGTGCAAGTGAAACTTGCACTGATAACAACATCGTGATCAACTGGAAACTATTAACGGATCTGCCAGTTTATTGTTTTTGAAATGTTAGTTTGTAGCATGACATACTAATGTATGTATAAAGACATGCCCATATTTTAAATGAAAAGGAAAATAAATTTACAATTATACGCATGTTTCAACTTACCTGGAATATAGGAATAATCTTTTGCGACTTTCCGTGTGTAAGCCACCCATTGCTTCGTTCGTCTACTGACATGAGATTGTATATACTCATCTCCATTTCTTGTTAACGCAACTGGTCGATTTATGTGGTGATTGTGGTCAATCACCGCCAATTGATTACGTATTGTGTAAGAATCGTATCTGAAACAGTGGACGATATTAAAGTACCCTATATTATCCGAGGCATATATTCACTGGTGATCGTGGAATCCTCTGTGTCCTCTCACTGTCTCTGAGACAGACTCTAAATGTGCTCAGGATTAGTTAAATATTTTCATTTGCTTACATTTAAATAATAGTTTAAATTTACAAATTTAAAACAAGTACAACGTCGTACACATACATAAATGTTTTATAAATATTTCCATATTTTTGAAACAGTTACAGTGTAATGAAACACAAATTGTTATAAAAGTGTCATACCCGTGCGCCACACGCTTTGAGCAATACTGTAATAGGGAATGGCTATTGAAGTTCTCTACTGCAGATGTGTTGTTATTGTTGGTATAGTATTCAAAAGACGCCAACAGTAATGGATCAGTAGCTAATTCCCTGAAAAACGTCCCACTGTTCATAAATATGTGTGACACAATGCCATAAAACATGTAGCACACACTTCAAGTAACCGATAATACCTGCATACAATTGTACACAAATGTTTTGGTTTTTATCTGACAGGAAATGTAACTCGTGTTTGTTAAAACATTAAAACAAATACAGGTTGTCTTTTTGAAAATACGGGGAACAACTCAGTTTCGTTTTACAGATGATCTTTTATGTTTTTAATTAAAAGACGAATATGAGAAAATAAAAGCAGTTTACCACAGAGCCTTATACGCCTTGCTTTCCACACTTAGCCATTCGCCACCTTCCGGTTCTAACACTTGTGATGTATGACGACACCTGTTATATACAAAGTTTAAATACGACATACAAAAACTACACATGTAAACTGACGCATGTGTCGCGCACGCACGTGTGTGTGTGTGTGTGTGTGTGTGTGTGTGCGCGCGCGCGCGTGTTTGCCCGAGAACAGCGTAACTAAAAGGAAACCACGTCTCGTTATAATTTAAAATGATCAATTACATTTACACAGTATCGTCCATGTTTAACCTCTAAGGGCGTAATTAAAGTGAGTATACCTTCCTATTCCCCATTCATGTTCATTCGTGATGTGGTGCAAAATCCTCATCCATCGCTTTATAAGTTTGTTCGTGTCTCCTGTGATAATAAAGACATCGTGAATAACCATGCATTTGTAAAGTTGATTATATCTCCTACCGTTGTAACCGGAGGGGACTTCATGATTGCTTATAGTCCATTCCATCCATCCGAAAGTTCGTGTCAGGGTTAGAGTCAGGTTCTAACTTCAAGGTCAATGTCACAAATACTTTGAAGGTTACAAGCTTTACATTCTTTATATATCATCTATATATCATCTAGCTATATAATACTATTATACACAAATGTTCACCACCATGAGACCAAAGCAAGGAGCCTACAGTCAAAGTCAAAGTCACACTTCCACTTGGAAGGTTTTTGCTATAATTCAAACTGAATTTAGGCGCAAACCGATAGGGGACAAGTTTTGCTTGCAATACATTTTTGCTTCGTTTCAACAGTACCAGTCAGAAATATATGTAAACATTAAGAAAATTATTATGCTCAGCGTACCTTTGGCAACGGAACAACAGTACCAAAAGTGGTTCACTATTGTGTGGATCCATGGTATTATTTTCCTGCGTCCACGTTGTTTTGAGATTTCTCCCAGCTGCTGTGCCAGTCGTTTAGCCTTATGCCAGACATCCATACTGTGCTTTATGTGGCTGAATTCCGATTTTGCTAAAGACAAATGATATTGATAAGTATTCATTTGACACTCATGTAAATTTTCAATATTATTAATATTACACTCCTAGCACACTCTGTATAAACGTCATCCGCGCCATCGAGTGTGATGTGTATGTAATACATCTAGCCTGGTCTCAAACAGTTGGTTTATTTAAACACCGAGAGGACGAGCCCATCCAGTGTTTTTAATAACCAACGAGCCGAGTCAGACTTTATCTGTTTGTCACACTGGTAAACCGGCGACCGAAAGATCAGCTGGCTACCGAAAGATCAGCTCAAAGCAAACATTTACCCATCAACACTGGGGCAAGTATTTCTGCTCGTTGGATACGTTATTCTCAACATATTTACAAAACAAATGGTTCTCCGTGTTGCTGAATGAACGATACACGAATGTGTGTAAATTTCTTTGCATTATGTCAAATATTTTTGAGATATGGCGAGTTAAACGTGAATGTTTCCCAAAAAGATGTCAATTCTGAAGTTTATACCCTAAATACTCATAAAATATTCAATACTGAGGTAAAACAGGTATACGATTAAAACAATTTATATTTAATGTAAAACGTATATAATTCTTACTGCAAGAATCCACGTATTAAAAAAGTTATGACTATTTAAACTACACCGGTCGGTAAGAAAATGCGCCCGAATGGCACAGCTCCGAAAATTATTGGCGCCCCGAAAGATCAGCCCTGAAATCAACTTGAGAAAATCGCATTTTTGTGACCAGACGGGTGTTTTATTTGTATTTCATGAAATCACAAGAAATACTGGTTGCATTTAAATACATTGCATCAGACAATTTACTGAAATTGATAAAACCTATTTCTTTAATCAAATAGTATTTATGCTAAAAACGACGCGAATAAAAAAAGTTAACGGTTATCGTCTCATGCGTTTGGGCAATGAGCAGTTTTATAAGGAATCTTGTGACCAGTCGTAAACCAGTGAAATTACTTAAATATTATTCAATTATCGCCTGCTAATTAGGTCAATACATAGAGTTATCGACCAGAACAATTCATTTGACCAAGAACGAAGTTCGAGGCCGATATGATTTTTTTTCTGTTTGATAAATCTGCGTATTGACCGATATATCAAATAGGCAATAATTCTTTTATTATTAAAATTATATTATTTCGTACTATACAGTAATATCCAACATACTTTATAGTTCATAAGCGCGGGAAACGTCTTAATTATAGATTATTCAGAATGGGAGTATAAGATCGGCCGTTTCAAATGCGCGCATGCATGTACACTGACCCAAAATGAAAACTTACATAGACTTCAAAAGTATATATTTTGTTGATAAATGTATATTCGGGGTTAATTCTTTTTGTCATCGTTCAATGTCATATCGATGTGTTTGTGTAATTTATTGGATAAAAATCAGATATTGCATAATTGTTTATGAACAATTAAGTTGAGAGGGGTCGAAATGAAAATTCCTGAAGAATGAAAATGAACACACAGCATTAATTTTGGAAACAAGAAATTACTGACTGAGTGCGCTAAGTGATGTTATAAAAAGCATCAGTAACCAGTGTGACCTCCGTTTTTACGAATGCATTGCAGAATACGTCGCCTCATTGAATTTGCGTTACGTTGTATGAGCGCGTTTGGAAAACGTTGCCATTCTAACAGAAGTGCATTTTGGAGGTCATTTATGGTATCAATTTGATGATTGGACCTGGCCCGCCGACCCAATTCATCCCATATGTGTTCTATGGGGTTCACGTACGGTGATAAAGCGGGCCAAGGCAAGACGTTAACGTTATTTTGAGCAAGGAATTGTGTGGTTATACGCGCCGTGTGAGGCCATGTATTGTCATGCTGGAAAGTGCCAGGTCCGTTATTTTTGCATGAATGGTATCATTGTGTTGTTTAAAACATTGATATAACGTTGAGCATTGACATTTCCTTGGATAATGACCAGATCAGTTTTCAGAATTCCCATTATCCCACCCCAGACCATAATACTGCCACCACAAAATCTGTCTCTCTCCCGAATACAACAATCTGCAATTCGTTCATTTATACGGCGATAGATGCGTATTCTGCCATCTGCATGGCTGACGGTAAACCGTGACTCATCGCTGAAAAGTACCGATTGCCACTGGTTGCGCGTGAAATGCAAATGACGTCGTGCCCATAGCCGTCTGGAAGCTCGGTGACGAGGTGTGATAATCTGTCCAGTATATGGACGACGAGCACGAATAGGAACTTGGTTCTGTCACAAACGATTTATGATCGTCTGTGCATGAACCCCGTAACGCCGAGCAATAATGGTTGCTGGTAAAAAACGATTACGTAGGTGAGTCAACGTGATAACGCGATCAGTACGTAACGTTGCCGCACGTACGCGACCGGGTCTTGCACGATCTCTGACAGACCCAGTAATGTTGTACCGGTTCACAAGATTATGAATAGTCTTGTCTGGAGCAGTCAAAATGACGCGCGACGTTATTTACCATTGACCCCGCCCTGAGCATACCAATAGCTTTGTTTCTCTTATCTTCAGAAAGACGTGGCATCACTAAATGCAAAAGTTTTTTAAAAACAAATTAACTGTTTATTATCAGTGCTGAGCAGCAAATGATTATTTGTCGGTGTAAAACCTGTAAGTGAAACACCTGTTTCTGCGCACGTGCAAAGTAAGGAACACGTTTGTCATGCTTGGACGCATGCATGAATAGACCGGCGATTTTGAAAACAATTGCATAATCGTTACCCGCAATGAAATCGTGATAATCATGTGTAAAACTTACAACAACATGTATGCTAACAAAACAGATATTCAAACCAATAAAGTGTAAAGTTTTCATTTTGGGTCAGTGTAATATCAACATTGAAAACGTGCACTGGAAAGAGCGTTTACTATTCCTCCATTTCATACTTTAAGACACTTCCCCAAACACATTACCGAGCCCCATTTTTATATAACACTTCCAGTGTAGAAACGAACTGTATCACCTCCCGGATGTTGCGATGTGATTTCAATGGCGAGCTCAGTAAAGTGAATACACGTGGTTAAAAAAGTATCTGTTACTTGGATTATATCTTGAAGACAGTAAGTAAAATTGTTTTACGTATTATCCTAATGGATTTCGTTAACGTTCTTATCTGCTAATTAATGTCAAATCGGCACATGTGACGTTAAATCACTGAAAATCGTCCGAGTTTTCTGATGAAATCGACACTCCGGCATATGCGTCAAGTGTACGCAAGTTTAAGACCATTGATAATATAGAACGTGTTAGCTAGCATGTTGATGTAAACTTCGGATGTATGAAATGCTTTCATATTGTTATTTTACCGTGTGACGGTTCCAAAATCTGAGGGATGTCTTGTGTAATGACTGTATGACTTCTTGCATTGATTGTGTGTGTCAATTGCGATTACCGATATTCAATATCTATGAAATATGGCGATTTTTTTATTGTGATTTTGAGAAAAGTGTATGGCTTATTTAGTCAATGTTTTCGTCGTTTTCAGGTAAAATGGAAGAATATAGATGTATTTACTGTGACCATTCGACGAAAGACTTCAGTGAATCTATTAACCATTGTACAGAAAACCACGAGGACTGCAATGTAAAAGTTAAAATTTCAAAATATGATTCAAATACAAAACAAATAGCATCATACTCGAAAGATTTCAAAATTGTGCCGAAGGAATTGAAATATTCAAAAATGACTATATTGCCAAACAGTGATTCCAAAACAATTAGTGTCAAAAATGCCTGATGTGTCAACAATGAACAAACGTCCGAAGCCATCAACACCAATAAAAGACGTCCATAAAACTTTTGAATTGAATTGAATGTTGTTTAACGGCTCATCAACACAGTATAGGTTATTTAGAGCCGCCCCACAGAGAGGGGAAGGATACATAGGAATCCGGGAACCTGCCCTACTCTTATTATCGAATAGATTCCTATGGTTCTTTAACGTGCTCGGAGGAAAACTTTTGAAAAAAATCATGAAAGAGATCAAAAGAAGGAAGAAGAGTTACGTGATTTCTTTGAAGACATGACATTGCTAGAAACATCGACTGAGGTGCAAACAGACCCTTGCATAGTTCTTAATGCAGCCGACTTTGATTAAACAGATACAGGAACTATTGAAGACATTGTGCGGAAAATTCAAGATGTTTTAGATTATCTTAAATCAGAAGATCAAGTTGAAATGTATATGAAATTTACAACATAACTAGCAGAGCGAAAGCTGCCTTTGCCGAATATAGCATATCTTTTGTTTGTTGATGTTCTAGAACGGTTTTCGCTGGAAAGTACGCGTACAATGAGATATTCTGAATCGTCGCCCTATATAATACTCCTGTTTTAGCCCCTAGGGAGTATTAGAGATGGGCAAATCATACACCGGTAATAGGAGAATGGGAGTATTAGTTCGGCCGTTTCAAATGCGTACAATGCATGCAGTTGAACGTCACAGCGTTAAGTTTATTTATTTCGAAATGAAAACAATCGTAGAATAGAATAGTAGAGAATGAATCGAGCGTCTGACTGACTGAGATTTTGGAATATGCGTAAATGTAAGTTGACATTTTAACCCCAGAACTAACAGTCCCATTAGGGACTAAACCAGGAAAATGCAATTTGAATTGGTGATATCCAACATGTGACAATGAAAACCATTTTGATGCAGTATGCATTTTAAGCACAAGTTAGGGCATTAAATCAAGTACTTTCATTATTTATTATATATATGGCATATATAGAGAAAGAAATCAATAGAAAAAATGCAATAGTTTAGTAATTATTTTAGAATTGAAAAACTGCCATTTTTCTGCATCCGCACAGTAATATTCACATAAGCAAATTAAATACTATCAATAGCAATGTAATCTTCAAAGTCTTATCTAGGGTAGCTGAAAATCCATTTTTAGCTCGACAATTCGAAGAATAAGAGCTTATGTAATCATCCTGGCGTCGGCGTCCCAGATCAAGGTTTGCGTGTAAGCTGTGTTTACAAGTCTATGTCTCTTACATTTCTTACACTAACACAACCAAATTTGGCCATGGGCTTCCTTATAGCATTATTGTAAGGGCCGCTCAAGTAATTTTGGTTCCTGTAACCCCTGGGCTCCCATGGAACCCAAATTCTGATAGCCCTTAAAATATAACCCAGTTGTGCTTCAACTTTTAGAAAAGTACAATTCTCTTATATTTGATAATGTAATTATTTTCTGCTGGCTTCCAAGCCATGTAGGAATACGTGGTAATGATGGAGCTGATAGCAGCATTAGGTTTACATATATCTAATGCTAAATTTCCAGCATTAGGTTTACATATATCTAATGCTAAATTCCCTAATACTGATGTTAAAAGTTGTTGTGAACCTCTTTTCGATCTAAAACCGAAGGCCATTCGATCATTTGGTCTTCGTATTAAACAGAAATTAAGAGACACTGAAATCGACTTAAATTTAATTGCCAAGTACAATGTACCACAAATTCCACCGTGGACTTTGGAAACACCAACAATTATTTTTGATTTTTGTAATAGTAACAAATCCAGTACAGACCCTACTGTCATTCAAAGCAAATGTAATGAAATTAAATCGAAATATACTAACTTTGAACATATATACACAGCTGGTTCTAAAGATGGAGATAAGGTAGCAGCTGTTATTCACAAACACAGCATAAAGAACCGCCTGCCTGACAAGGCCTCTATCTTTTCAGCTGAACTTAAGGCAATTGAACTTGCCTTAAATTATATTCAGGAATCTGATGATGACCATTTTGTAATATTTTCTGATTCCCTTTCATCTGTTCAAGCACTGGATAATATGAAACATGATAACCCAGTTGTGCTTCAACTTTTAGAAAAGTACAATTCTCTTATAATTGATAATGTTATTATTTTCTGCTTGCTTCCAAGCCATGTATGAATACGTGGTAAAGATAGAGCTGATAGTGCTGCTAAGGCAGCATTAGATTTACATATATCTAATACCAAATTACCTTATACTGATTTTAAAAGTTGTATTAACACATATATTCGTAACTCTTGGCAAACCGCTTGGGATTTGTCAGTTTACAATAAACTCCATTCAATTAAACCGTTACTCGGAGAATGGTATTAAATCGACATACAGTAACTTTCAACATATATACACAGATGGCTCTAAAGATGGAGATAAGGTAGCTGCAGCAGCTATTGTTCACAAACACAGCATAAAGAGACGCCTGCCTGACAAGGCCTCTATCTTTATGACCATTTTGTAATATTTTCTGATTCCCTTTCATCTCTTTAGGCACTGGGTAATATGAAACAACTTTTAGAAAAGTACAATTCTCTTATAATTGATCATGTTATTATTTTCTGCTGGCTTCCAAGCCATGTAGGAATACGTGGTAATGATAGAGCTGATAGTGCTGCTAAGGCAGCATTAGATTTACATATATCTAATACCAAATTACCTTATACTGATTTTACACATATATTCGTAACTCTTGGCAAACCGCTTGGGATTTGTCAGTTAACAATAAACTCCATTCAATTAAACTGTTACTCGGAGAATGGCGTTCTTCTAGTAGACCCATTCGTCGAGAGGAAGTTCTCCTAGCCCGGTGCAGGATAGGGCATACGCGTTATACTCATTCATATTTATTACAAGGTGAGCAATTACCAGAATGTATACCCTGCTTTGCACCGTTAACGGTCAAACACATCTTATTAGAATGTGTAGACTTTGATCCTTAAGGTACTACAATGTTAATACTATGAAAAAGTTATTTGATACTGTAGATTTTAGTCTTGTTTTAGATTTCCTAAAAGAGATCAGACTATATAAATCATTATAATGTGTTCTTATATATATTTACTTGTTTATATACCCGTTGACGGGCATTTGTTGATTTACATACATAGTTCATATTACACCTAATAATCCCTTATTTTTTAATAGTTTTATCTTTATATATTTACATTATTTTTTAATTAATACTTCATTTCTTCATTTTTCATCAATTTTTGCCCACAATATGACCTATTTATGTGTCGACGTGCCGTAAAACACCATTCATTCGTTCCCAGGGTCACCATTTGAACAAACTTAGTAGAGGACTATAAGCTGTTGCTACATGTAATACATGAGAGCTCTGTTCCTTGTGGTTTCAGAGAAGATTTGTTAAAAAAATTCATACATGTCTATATAAAAAACAAGCAAAATCTCAATATACAAACGTTGGACCCCCGGGGCACGGCCATTTTTGACCCCGGGTACTTCATTTGAACAAATTTGATTAGGCGTTGGCGATCATTTTAAAAAACAAACTGTTGAAATCTGTCTAGCGGTTCTTGAGAAGAAGATTTTTAATAGGTTTCAACCATATATGGTAATGGCGGCCATCTTGGATGTTGCGCTGACCTAATTTTAACAAAGCTAAAAAGCATTTACCTAAGGATCGTCCATGTGAAGTTTGGTCAAGATTAGCCAAGCAGTTTCGTAGGAGAAGTCGTTTGAAGAAAAGTTAACGACGACAGACGGAAGACGGACGAAGAGTGATCACAATAGATCACCTGAGCCGAAGGCTCAAGGTAAAAACCTCTATTAGTATGTGATTTATACTTTTCTACCTTTTACCCAATTCCCATGAACATTCAAAAAAAATATGTATGATTTAGGTAGTGTCCGTAGATCTTAGTTCAAATTTACTCTTAGTGAATTGTTTACTTGTTACTTTGCTATACTTGCCAAATATGTGTTGCATAAATTAAGCTGCATATAGAAGTATGTATTTTTTACAATAAATATGAAATTGGACAGACATTTTCTTTTAATCATATTTTTAATTTAATGTATAACTTAAAATGTATTAATAGTAATGTTATAATTTTTCAATATTCATGTGTCTGAACAAGATAAAATAGTTTCGTAACATAATTGTTTATTAAACAACTCATTTCTATCACACAAATGGTTATATATAGTATAAATTTAAACATAGTAACTTTTAAAAGATATAACTCCTTTTGTAGTGTCTTCAGATCTTAGTTCAATGTTACTCTTGGTGAATTTTATTCTAGGTTCTTTGCTACATTTGCCAAATATGACATACATGTACATAAATTAAGCAGCATATAGAAGTATGTACATATTTTTACCAATTAAATATGAAATTGGATTGTTTTGGTTTTTTTCCTTCATATTTTAAACAAACTGTGCTAGTAAAGTTATATAATTGTCAGTATTTATGTATCTGAACAGGATTTATGGTTATATTTATAATTGTTTACTAAACAGCCCATATTTATCATTTAAATGGTTATAAATAGTTTTAAACACAGATATATTCAAAATATATAACAACGTGTGTAGTGTCCGTAGATCAGTTTGTATTGCCTTCATTAGACTTCAGATTATGCAGGAACCAATACTACTATGGTAACTCAACTTTGCAGTTAAAAAAAGAGTATGATAATGGACCTTTGGAAACGGCCGAGCACGACACATACGAAATATTGCAGTCTCGGTTTGTGTTCATGAACGGTAGTGAAATATGCTAGCTACCTCTCACGCCCTCTAGCAGCGGGTTGAGCAGAACTGTTTCAAATCCAGGTAATATTGTATTGTCAACACTATTTGGAAGTTTAATAAAATGTTATTTTAAATATCGTCTTTCTTTAAATTGCCCGCCATAATAACAAAACTATGTTTTTGTACATTGTTCTGCAACATAAACTTGACATATGACACCCGAGACATTCGAATTTCTTCACCGCAGCACAGTACCTACACCGCAGCATAATGTACATGTCGGAATTTACGGTAAGTCTTTGAAAACAGCTGTTTGTCACAGGATGACCTTAGTGGTATGGCTAACTCAGGAAAGAATCAATGACGGTGAATGCATTTACATAAATTTAATGCAACTTTTAAAATATGTTTAATATATATACAATTATCTAAAAAAACAAGCGAATACACAAATGAACTATGGAAAGAATGTTCTCCTGAACGTTTAAGACGTTCTTAGTATTGTTATAAATACTGAATGTCTAAGACACTAAAGTGTTGTTAAAGCTATAACAATGTTGATCTAGCGCGATAACTGATGCGCGAGAGCTCATGAAGATGATGATGCGCGAATTCAATGGATGATTGTCATCAAATGCCTTCTGTAAGGGTGATGACGCGATGCAATGATAGTTAATCTCCACTGAGATTATGAATGATATTCCTCCAGTGAGGACTGGTAACGGGCCCACCTTGTGTCCCGGGGGTTGTCGTTAGTAAAACCTGGCTGCGCAGGTACGGGGACCGTCTCCACCGCTTGTAAACGTTATTCGTGGAAGCTTAGCTCCACTCCTGGATATCCAAACCTAGATGGCTTACTCCAAACCTGGATGGCTTATATCCTGGATGGCTTAGGCTGTAATTATACATACGTTTTAGATGTCGGTTGACAAACATACCAATCTTGCATAATTATCATTACCCAAACAAATCATTATTCAATCAATATATGTACAAATGATGAGTAGCAATGTATACATATTTTACAACGCCATGTATACGCTATGTACGTCGCTGTTAATCAATGCCCCTAATACATGTAATATAAACATGATCAAATTACTCATATATTACCCTCACTGAGTTATGCATGCACGCATTTATTCTTGTCACTCATCTCATTGTTAACTAATGTTAACACTCGTGTATTACAATCACTGAGTTATACGCCAACGTTAACTAATGCACCTATTATCCACTGTTATCCAATTAATATTGTTTTACAATTAATGATCAATTACAATAATTACATCTAATACAGTAACTTCAAAATCATATGCTAGTCTAAAGTTATGTTTGAGAAACATCAATGCTAACCGGATGTCGTAACCGCCAAACAAGATGGCGCCGCCCACTGAATACAAATATACGATAAAAGTTTAATAAAATTACTAACCACATGTTGCCTGTGAAATTTGCCGTCCAATCTCTGTTCCAACAAAGTACTATCGATGATCCCGGCGAAAGCTAAAAGACAATGGGTTTTATAGCAAACATTACGCCCAAATCATTATTTCCCCCGTTCAGTCCGTGACAAACGTGGCTAAATCTACAGTATTGAATCTACACGAGAGGCCCCTTATACAATTTTGCCGTTTAAGGAAAATATACCTATACGTTTACATGCATTAGCACAAAACTAAACTTATGACACGGCCTCTCTGGCGGCCACTTAAAATGTGCACGCTTTTACGTGTTACATGAATAGATCATGAATATGGTGAAATTGTTTCAACTCGAACAATAGATTTTGGGTGTAACCGATACAAGAGCTATATACGACCAGTACGCTCTACCCGTGACATTTTGTGACAACATCTCCCCACTTAAAGAAAGTGCTACACTTTTAAAATTCAACAAAATGATAATTAATATTTACACGTTAAGAAACTATTAATTCTTCTGTGCAAATGAGCGACTAAAACGTACAAGCTGATCGCTCAATCGCTTGAGTATATAAATATTACTACCGAGGGATGCAACCTTCAGCCAGTACAACGACCGTCTTCCGGAAAACATCCACTGCAGTTATAACCCAACTATAATATGTAATTACAATTTGAACACTATTCTACAATTGTACACTAACCTGTCGTAACATATACTACTATTGTACAATACACTGAAATACACTATTGTATTAAACCGGTCATTATGTGCGGCGACTTAAATAGTCTGCCCCAATATTGTCCTTTCCTCGGATCGCTTTAATTTTCATCCGGTAAGGCTGCAGAGTCAGTGCCCACCTCATTAACCTACTGTTAGCTACCTTTGCTTTATTCATATAAGCTAACGGTTGGTGGTCAGTCTCCAAGACAAATTCCTTACCAAAAACATATCGGTGGAATTTACTGACACCCCACACTACTGCAAGACACTCCCTTTCGATAACAGAGTAGTTACATTCCCGGGGTAATAGTTTCCGACTTGCGTAAGCCACGGGGAGACTACACCCATCTTGCTCTTAGCAGTAGGACTGCACCCACCCCGATATCGGAGGCATCCGTTCTGAGGATAAACTCCTGGTCAAGTTCAGGTAATTTTAGTATTGGGGTTTTGACCAGACTCCCCTTTAAAGAGACAAAAGCTCGTTCCTGGCTTTCCCCCCAAGTTATCCTATTGGGTTGACCTTTCTTCGTCAAGTCTGACAAAGGTGCAGCTATAGCCGAAAAGTTTGGAATAAACTTCCTGTAAAAACCCGCCAACCCTAAAAATGACCTAACTTGTTTCTTTGTCTCGGGTCTTGGTGCTTCCTGAATTGCCTTAACCTTGTCGGGGTTGGGTTTCAATTTCTGGTCCCTCCCGACAACATGACCCAGACACTCTATATCTGCGTAACCTATGTGACACTTGCTAGGTTTTGCAGTCAGTTTAAACCGGCGTAGCCGTTCCAACAGATTACGTAGAGCCTTAATATGGTCTTCAAATGTTGTTGTAAACACCAGGATGTCATCTACAAAACTGTCTGTGTTGGACAAATCCTTCAGGACTTTCCTCATTAACCTACAGAATGTTGCTGGGGCGTTTACGAGACCAAAGGGCATGACCTTGAACTTAAAAAGTCCTTGCGAAGTTTCGAAGGAGGTCATCTCTTTAGCTCGGTCTGAAAGTGGGACTTGCCAATAACCTTTACTGAGGTCTAACTTGGAGAAATACGAATATCCCGCAAGTTTAGAGAACACCTCCTCAATATTAGGCATTGGCTCTGCATCAAAGATGGTACGTTTATTGAGCTGCCTAAAATCGATACAGAATCGAATTGACCCATCTTTTCTTCTTAATAAGTACGACTGGGGATGAAAATGGGGCGTTTGAAGGTTCGATGACACCCAATTTCAACATGTCTATCACCTCCTCATCAACAATTGATCGGGAGTGAAATGGAATGGGATACCCCTTAATTCTTATTGGTTCCCCTGATGTGAGTACAATATCATGTTGCACTCCATCTGTCTGCCCCGGGTTTTCGGACAAGACATCACTGAACTCCGAGAGTAAACTACCCATCTCTCGTTGCTGCTCTACACTAAGCATGCCCGATATGTCTACATCGGCTGCTATCTCCCTACCTACACTAGTGGGAAAATACATGGGACTAGTGTCCTCACTACTGTCTTCCTCACTATCCTCAATAACTGCAACATTAACTACGGTTAACACCCCTTGTTGCACATTATCGGTTCTACTGATATACTCTTTCAGCATATTCGCATGAAAGGTCTTTAACTTTCCGTTTATCTCGATACGGTAATCCATAGTGTTCACTATCCCTCTAACGTAAAACGGACCTTTCCATTGTAATAACAACTTGTTATTGTCGGTCGGGAGTAACAGTAACACCTGGTCATCGATCTTAAACTTCCTAGCTCTAGCTTTCTGGTCATAGTACCGTTTATACTTGGTACTTGCCTTAACTAACTGACTTTGAGCTATCTTACAAGTCTCCTCTAGTTTCTCCTTCAGATCTAAAACATACTGATATGTAGTCTTAACCTCATCACTATCTACTTCACCTGCCCACATCTCTCTAAGAATCCTCATGGGACCTCTAACTGACCTACCGTACAATAACTCAAACGGAGAAAATCCTAAACTCTCTTGTGGAACCTCTCTAAATGCAAACAATAAAGCATTGAGATACTTGTCCCAATCTTTGGGTCTCTCGGTACACATACGCCGTAACATTTGCTTTAACGTCCCGTTAAATCGTTCGACTAACCCGTTACACATAGGGTGATATGGTGTTGTCATGATTTGACGCAAAGACAATAACCTGCTTACTTCAGCCATAAGTTCTGACGTAAACTGTGACCCACAATCAGTCAGCATTTCCTCTGGTACACCTAGCCTACTGAACATATCAACTAATGCCTCAGCTACTCTCTCAGTTTCAATTGAGGGCAATGCGACTGCCTCCGGATACCTAGTTGCATAGTCTACCATGGTTAAAATGTACCTATTTTTCCTATCTGACACTGGAAAAATTGGTCCAACTATGTCTACGGCTACCCGCTTAAATGGTGTATCTATCAGTGGCATCTGACCTAAATGTACTTTGGTCACTCGACCTTTTGGTACTGTCCTTTGGCATACATCGCAGGACCTACAATACCTAGTTACATCTCCACTAACGCCTGGCCAATAAAATTCTGCCAATACTCTATCTGACGTTTTCTTTACGCCTAAATGACCTCCCATAATCGACTCATGAGCTACCTTAAGCACTGTCTTTCTATACTGGGTAGGTACCACTAATTGGTGAAACTGTCTACTACCACTATCTTCAAATTCTCTGTACAATAACCTATTCTTATGTACAAACTTACAACTACCGGACCCTTTACACTTCTTCACTACACCATCCTTGGCCTTCACCTTACCAGGACCTAATGACTCGTCTTGAGTTTGTGCTTCTATAAACTCCGCTTTAGATATGTCACCTACGGCTGCAGGAACCTTTAATTTTCTATAAGCCTGAGCTTGCTTCTGAACCTGCGCTCTAGTCTCTACGGCATTACTTATGCTACTTCTAAAATCGGACATTACCGGAAGTGCTGAACCTTCTATGTTCCCTATCGTTAAATCATACATCGGATCATCCATACATAGTGCCTCTGTAGTCCCTTTAAAGAAAGGTGTTTCTACATCTATTCTCGCTATTGGCACGTGCTCTACCAACTTATTTAACAACATACACGGTGCCTGTTTACCTACCAACTGGTCATCCGTAACTTAACTACGCCTAACTACCACACCTGTACAACCTGTATCCCTCATTACAATTACGTCCGTGCCATTCACTCAACCATCTGCCGTTGGAAGATTTGCATACGGAAAGAGACATGTTCCGATCTTCGCCATTACACCATCCGCTTTAACACAACAGCTACTACTCTCGGTTTTAATAACCGGACTATTACTACCTCTGCCTCTACCTCTACCTCGGTTTTGACCACCTCTACCTCTACCGAAATTCCATGGGTTGTTAAAACCTTGGTTCTGATTCCCTACATTTTTGTCCACTCTACTATTGTCACTAAAGTTGTCTACGACAGCGGACACTTTCACCGCTTTCCTACACTCATGTGAAGCATGATTCCCATTACAGTGACGACAACGAATAAAAGGTCTACCTATGTTACCACTATTGCTACCTCCTCTAGAACCCATCGAACTACCTCCACCTCTATAGTTTCCACTCTGGCCTTTCTGTTTATGATCGTCCCCTTGCCTATCTCTAAAAGTTCTGTCTTTCGACACTACATTATGAGCTCCGCCTCTAGCCTCGGCAAACTGATCTGCTTGAGTTGCCATTTCATTTACACTAGTTAGTTTTCTTTCTTTAAGAAATAAGAACAGATCTCTACTACAAACATTGAATAGCTGGTCCCGCAACAAGAAATCTATGAGGCCCTGATAAGTCTGCGCTACCTTCCCTAACTCTAACCACCTATCTAAGTAATTTCTAGACCTACTAATAAACTGAATAAATGACTCGCCTTTCTCAGGCAGACACGCTCTAAACCGCTTTCTAAAACCTTCTTCAGTTAACTCAAATCTCTTTAAAAGAGCATCCTTTAACTTGTCATAGTCAAGAGCATCTACACTAGGTAATCTAGAAAATACATCTAAGGCCTTACCTCTCAATAACGCACTTAAATGAACTGCCCACTTATCTTTGGTCCATTCCTGTAACTCAGCATAACGCTCGAACCGTAACAAATAACTGTCCATGTTATCTTTGTCAGCATCAAAGTATGGTAACTTCGAACCTTTTAACTTCCCAGAATAACTATATTTCCCTTCAGTTTTACTTTACTTACTATGTGTCTTAGCTGCTTCCAACTCTAAAGCTAACTTATGATCAAACTCTTTTTGCTCCCTTTCCATTATCATCTTAGCCTTAGCTAGTCTACCATCTGTTTCGAACCTCTCATGTTCTAACTCTTGCTTCTCCCTTACTATTCTACTTTCTAATTCTAACTTCTCTTTAGCTAACCTATCTTCTAATTCTAACTTCTCTGTGGCTAGTCTACTTTCGAATGCTAACCTATCTTTCTCAGCATCTAGCTTCTCTTTGGCTAATCTACCTTCGAATTCTAGCCTATCTTTCTCTTCACCCCTTTCCCGCTTTGCTAATTCTCTTTCCTTAAGTCTAAATTCCCTTTCCCTAGCCTGTTCGTCTTTAACAAAGGTTCTAAGCTCCTCTCCAGCATACCCTAACTCCTTACCCATTTCCGTAAGATCCTTTATGGACGTCATGTCTATAGACATTGTGAAATACACACTACAATAATTACAATACACACGTCACTAATAATTCTACTCAACTAACTACTAATGGTAAGTCACTGTGTCCTCAGTAAATACCTGGGCATTATCATAGGACAAGTTACATACACATGTGTACTAGCGCTAACTACTAACGGTTATGTATAGATAGTATCTAGCTTCCACAAAACATATACACTACATAAAATATCTATATTTGATATTGGACATAAACCTTAAACAATCATAGAAATGTGCATAACATGTACATGTATATTTACTTCTCCCATTAATATAAGTATACTCGAGTGTCACAACATGAGTAGAACGTCTTGTTCGCCAACCTAATTGGATACTAGGTGTATATCAATGGAGGTAAAAACAAACACCCAAATTATTTAGCAAAAGTGCCTCAGACCCAATCGTGTAGACCACTGCGAACTCGCGCCAAGGAAAGAACGGACAAAACAACAGTTTGGACTCACCCTACCCTTGTCGTGTCTTGACTTCCAAGCTGTGGCCGTGATCGTCGACAGTCGCCTTGATGGATCAGAGGGTGGTACACAATTCTAAAATAATAAGTAGAGATTTAGTATATCATAATAAAGATCACTTATTGATTCTTTCCCTCCGTAGTCGCCCAAAATCCCACTTCTGACACCAGTTGTCACAGGATGACCTTAGTGGTATGGCTAACTCAGGAAAGAATCAATGACGGTGAATGCATTTACATAAATTTAATGCAACTTTTAAAATATGTTTAATATATATACAATTATCTAAAAAAAACAAGCGAATACACAAATGAACTATGAAAAGAATGTTCTCCTGAACGTTTAAGACGTTCTTAGTATTGTTATAAATACTGAATGTCTAAGACACTAAAGTGTTGTTAAAGCTATAACAATGTTGATCTAGCGCGATAACTGTGATGCGCGAGAGCTCATGAAGATGATGATGCGCGAATTCAATGGATGATTGTCATCAAATTCCTTCTGTAAGGGTTGATGACGCGATGCAATGATAGTTAATCTCCACTGAGATTGTGAATGATATTCCTCCAGTGAGGACTGGTAACGGGCCCACCTTGTGTCCCGGGGGTTGTCGTTAGTAAAACCTGGCTGCGCAGGTACGGGGACCGTCTCCACCGCTTGTAAACGTTATTCGTGGAAGCTTAGCTCCACTCCTGGATATCCAAACCTAGATGGCTTACTCCAAACCTGGATGGCTTATATCCTGGATGGCTTAGGCTGTAATTATACATACGTTTTAGATGTCGGTTGACAAACATACCAATCTTGCATAATTATCATTACCCAAACAAATCATTATTCAATCAATATATGTACAAATGATGAGTAGCAATGTATACATATTTTACAACGCCATGTATACGCTATGTACGTCGCTGTTAATCAATGCCCCTAATACATGTAATATAAACATGATCAAATTACTCATATATTACCCTCACTGAGTTATGCATGCACGCATTTATTCTTGTCACTCATCTCATTGTTAACTAATGTTAACACTCGTGTATTACAATCACTGAGTTATACGCCAACGTTAACTAATGCACCTATTATCCACTGTTATCCAATTAATATTGTTTTACAATTAATGATCAATTACAATAATTACATCTAATACAGTAACTTCAAAATCATATGCTAGTCTAAAGTTATGTTTGAGAAACATCAATGCTAACCGGATGTCGTAACCGCCAAACAAGATGGCGCCGCCCACTGAATACAAATATACGATAAAAGTTTAATAAAATTACTAACCACATGTTGCCTGTGAAATTTGCCGTCCAATCTCTGTTCCAACAAAGTACTATCGATGATCCCGGCGAAAGCTAGAAGACAATGGGTTTTATAGCAAACATTACGCCCAAATCATTATTTCCCCCGTTCAGTCCGTGACAAACGTGGCTAAATCTACAGTATTGAATCTACACGAGAGGCCCCTTATACAATTTTGCCGTTTAAGGAAAATATACCTATACGTTTACATGCATTAGCACAAAACTAAACTTATGACACGGCCTCTCTGGCGGCCACTTAAAATGTGCACGCTTTTACGTGTTACATGAATAGATCATGAATATGGTGAAATTGTTTCAACTCGAACAATAGATTTTGGGTGTAACCGATACAAGAGCTATATACGACCAGTACGCTCTACCCGTGACATTTTGTGACACTGTTACCCAATTATTTTAGCACTTTTGACAGGTTTGCAGGTAGCTACTACTTCGGAATTGGACTTATATCAAATCGGTGCAGATATTGGCTACTAAATGTAACGTTTAAAGCATTTATTTTACGGAAAGGTTCAGAGATTGATACAGTTTGACAGAATTTGCTTGAGTTTCCTTTCTAAAGATATAGTTTTTAATAATTAGGAAGCTGTCCACAAGAGACATGTCTATATATGACCTAAAATAGAAGAAGGATAGAAAGAAGTTTGATTAACTTGCAATATATTCATGATGTGTAATTTTACGTTTTACTAAGTAAACTGAGGGCTTATTTGGTACTTCTGACGACAGTGCAAAAAAATCCCGGGTACTCATACCGTCATGCAATGGTACTTACACCGCACGTTATATAGAAGCATTTTAAAGTGACTTATGCTCTTTTGTTTTTGAATAGTATCAATATGAATACTGAGGACTTGAACACTAACCAATAAATTACATCAATTGTTCTATGACCGGGAGGCAATACATGGGGTAAGATTTGTCGACATTTATCAACAATATTATAAGGCGGTAGTTGATTCATATCGACTCAAATAACATGTGCCAAATGTTTCCCGGTATTCAGTTGCACCAGTTATTTCCCTTGTTTATAGTTGTGTCATTCCCACTACGAGTTAAAGCATCAGTTTTTAGAGAGCGATTATCGTGCTGGTATTGCAAGTCTTTAAGGTAATAATTTGTGCACAACATGATGATAACAGTGTCTCTTTCTGGTTAATATGTACATGCATACCACATCTATAAATAGGGAAACAACCATGAAAAACATGAATACTGGTCTTTTTCAGATGTTAATTATTACACTTTGCGAAGTGATGTTTTATTTTTAATGATAATTGATATCGCCTTCTGAATATTTATTATTAAATCATTCACCGACAATGTACTACCGATTGTAACTTATATTCAATCTGTTAACTTAAAGTCTCTGTGTGTAATCTCATTAAAAAGTATTTAAGAATATTATATCCCTATTTTATTTGTATGGGGGGTCTGATGCGTTAGTCTTATATGAGTATATTCTTCATGTATTCTTGGCATTTGTCTGTTGGATATCCACAGCAACTGTCCCCTTGTTGGACTCCGAGGCGGGTGAGAAACGTGAAGAATGAATTTCTATCACCCATTATGGGAAAGAAACACGCACAAACTACTGATTGTACGGATAAAAACTATTCTAGAGACGCTAAACGCCCTAGGGAGGATTCTGATCCAGACTCTGACCCTGATATCTCCAATCTTAATTGGCCTCGGTTTCTGACAATTATCTCTTTGGATGAAACCAGGCCAATTACAAAACTTTCCCCTTTTGCAATCTCCAAGGCTTTACTCGGCATTGCCGGTGAGCCGAGGAGTATGACAAAACTTCAATCTTGCAAACTTCTCGTCGAGTGCAGTAAAAAATCTCACTCCGACAACATTCTTAAAATCAAGACCTTTGTCAACATTCCTGTTGAGGTGATACCTCATAACTCTCTCAACTCTTCAAAGGGTGTGATACGCTCCAGGGAACTGGAGCACTGCACCCCTGAAGAAATGACCCACAACCTTAAGTCCCAAGGTGTGAATGAATGGTGTTTTACGGCACGTCGACACATACATAGGTCATATTGTGCGCAAAAAATGATGAAAAATGAAGAATTAATTAAAAATTAATGTAAATATATAAAGATAAAATTATTAAAAAATAAGGGATGATAAGGTGTAATATAAACTATGTATGTAAATCAACAAATGCCCGTCAACGGGTATATAAACAAGTAAATATATATAAGAACACATTATAATGATTTATATAGTCTGGTCTCTTTAAGGAAATCTAAAACAAGACTAAAATCTACAGTATCAAATAACTCTTTCCTAGTATTAACATTGTAGTACCTTTGACGCATAGGATCAAAGTCTACACATTCCAGCAATATGTGTTTGACCGTTAACGGTACAAAGCAGGGTGTAAGTAATGGTTACCGGCTAAGTACTAGGTGTTCATGCATTTGAAAGACCCGCGCAAGTGCGAATTGTGACACCGAGAGCGCGAAACGCTCGAGGTGTTACGGCACGTGCGCGGGTCTTTCAAATGCATGTACACCGATGTACGAGGCCGGTAACCGACTTACACAACGGCTCACAACCACACATGATGACAACAAACGAATACGATCCGGACGATTTCTGTAGTCAGGTCTTGGCTGATTATGACTCCGATAATGTACTTAGTCAAGCTTTAGACATGTATGAGGACTATGAAGATAATTGTTTTTCCTGACTCAAAACACATATAGAGAAGTACCCGAAGAGGAAAAAAAAGATATTATCGACATATTAGATAAAGCAATTGACGTTTCCGACATGTATGAACCAGGAGGGCCATGTATGTCAAGTTGAAGCAACACGTGCCAATCAAGGTAATGTTCGTTATTTAAGGTATATCAAATATGGCTGCCATGTAAAAATGAACAAATCTGACCCTGAGAACTTGAATGCAACTTATGGCATAAAATGGTTATAATATTTTGAAATATCACCTTAAACTATAAATATGAACGTACCACTATATACTATTGTACTCAGAATTAAAAATAAAAAATTGCAATTAGATCTAGTTGTAAAATCATCTTAATTTTTTTTTATGCATCAAAGTGACGTTTTCTTTTCCACATATTAAAAAAATAATTCCATGAAAGTGTTCATTATTTAAATTAATTTCAGATACACAGATGAAATATCAATAAGAAAAAAATTGAAATGAGGCCACAATAAAAATTACCATATATCCCCTCCCTCCCCGAGTTGCCTTTCTATCACAAATGTTTTTAATATGATTTATTAAATTTGGATTAAAACTGATAAAAAAAACACAAAAAAACTGCCACAAATTTTATTCTAATTTGTATGAGATCCTATCAATAATTGTTTTAGTCTTGTTTTCTGATGGTATATACTGACTATATAATTGATTATTCATTGAAAAATCAAATAGTCGAGCTGCGCTGTTCTCCGACAGCTCTTGGTTTGCACCTAATAGTTTTACATTCAAGATTCACATTCCAGTTTTTGGTTAAGACACCAGCTAGATGCAATAGAGCATTGAAACCTCACACATGTTTACATCTACATGACAGCGGCATGTTCCAATATGAATTACATTGACCTACTTTTATCACTTGGTTCATTAACATTGTTATCTTACATTACTCTTTTAGCATTAACGTTTTTTTTATTATCTCCATTTCGCAAATACCAAAAGCCATACAACTTAAAACTTCAATCGCACTTACATCTATATAACATCCGTATGTTCCTACTTAAAGTATGTCAATATAAATGACCTTGACCTTCTGTTTGCACTTTGTGAGTTTTACATTCTAGTGTTTTATTATATCCATTACTCAGATACCAAAACCTGTACAGTTTTTGAACTTCATCACACTAACATCCAGTTGAGTTGCTGAAAATTTCATTCAAATTGATCGACATCAAACTTTTAAAAAAAATAACAGTACTATCCCAAAAAGCAAATGTCACAATGTCCAACATTAGCGGAAATGCACGCCTGACATCTCCTACGCATATTGGGATATACCGGGTATAAGTTTTGTGACCTTTGCTTGTGGGGGTCGTACTGTTATGCTCTGAATTTAACAAGTTTATTGTTGATCAATTTAAATGAAATTTTCAGCAAACTGTAGATATTGTTAAATAGAATAGATGAAATTAAAATTTAATTTCTATTGAAATATGTCAGTTATGTAAGTTTATTTCCCTGTTGTTTTTTTAAAGTCGTTTAGCGTATGCATGATTAGTTGAGCTCTATTTTTTTCCTTTTCTAACGCAATGTCAATGGGATTACAACAAGAGGCCCAAGAGGGCCTGTGGACGCTCTACTGGCTAACACGGCTGTTATAACATCAATGAAGTGAGTGACTGCCATTTACGTTTTTTTGAAAGTTTCGGTCAAAAAATAGCTTTTTAACTAAATCAAGGGCCATAACTAAAGAATCTAGTAAAGTTTGGTAAAGATCAGATGAAAAATGAAAGCCCTACCGTATTAACGAGGCAAAATATAGAAGAAAAAAAAAAAAAAATTAAAAAAAATTTAAAAAAAATTTAAAAAAAATTTAAAAAAAAAATAAAAAAATAAAAAAAAAAATTAAAAAAAAATTAAAAAAAAAAAAATAAAAAAAAAAAAAATTTACATAAAAATAAAAAAAAAAATTGAAAAAAAAAAAAAAAAAAAATTCCCTATACATGTCTATGTAAAACATGTGACCCTTGGAGCGGGGTCAAATGTGACCTGAGGTCACCATTTGGACAAACTTGGTAAAGGACCATAAGCTTATAGCAAATGGAAAATATTAAACCTCTAGCTCTTGCAGTTGCAGAGAAGAAGATTTTTTTCAGTTTTTCCCTATACAAGCATTTATGTAAAACTGTGAGCCCCGGGGCGGGGCCAGATGTGACCCCAGGGTCTCCATTTGAACAAACTTAGTAGATGACCATAAGCGGATGCTACATGTAATACATGAGAGCTCTGTGCCATTTGGTTCCAGAGAAGAAGATTTTTTTCAGTTTTTCCCTATACAAGCCCATGTAAAACTGTGACCCCCGGGGTCTGGCCAAATGTGACCCCTGGGTCACCATTTGAACAAACTTGGTAAAGGACCACAAGCTTATAGCAAATGCAAAATATTAAACCTCTGGCTCTTGCAGTTTCAGAGAAGAAGATTTTTTAAGTTTTTCCCTATACATGTCTACGTGAAACATGTGACCCTTGGGGCGGGGCCAAATGTGACCTGAGGGTCACCATTTGAACAAACTTGGTAAAGGACCATAAGCTTATAGTAAATGCAAAATATCAAACCTCTGGCTGTTGTAGTTTCCGAGAAGAAGATTTTTTTAAAAAAAATCCTATATAAGTCTATGTAAAACTGTGACCCCCGGGGCGGGGACAAATTTGCCCCCAGGGTCACCATTGGAACAAACTTAGTAAAGGACCATAAGCTGATGCTACATGTAATACATGAGAGCTCTGTGCCTTGTGGTTTCAGAGAAGAAGATTTTTTAAGTTTTTCCCTATACATGTCTATGTGAAACATGTGACCCTTGGGGCGGGGCCAAATGTGACCTGAGGGTCACCATTTGAACAAACTTGGTAAAGGACCATAAGCTTATAGTAAATGCAAAATATCAAACCTCTGGCTGTTGCAGTTTCCGAGAAGAAGATTTTTAAAAAAAAAATCCTATATAAGTCTATGTAAAACTGTGAACCCCGGGGCGGGGACAAATTTGACCCCAGGGTCACTATTTGAACAAACTTAGTAAAGGACCATAAGCTGATGCTACATGTAATACATGAGAGCTCTGTGCCTTGTGGTTTTAGAGAAGAAGATTTTTTAAAGTTTTTTCCTATAGGTCTATATGAAAACCATGCAAAACCTCAATATACAAACTTTGGACCCCCGGGACACGGCCATTTTTGACCCCGGGGACTTTATTTGAACAACTTGATAGTCTAGGCGTTGGCAATCATTTTAAAAGAAACACTGTTGAAATCTGTTCAGCGGTTCTGGAGAAGAAGATTTTTTAAGGTTTCGACCATATATGGTAATGGCAGCCATCTTGGATGTAGCGCTGACCTAATTTTAACAAATCTAAAAAGCATTCATCTAAGGATCATCCATGTGAAGTTTGATCAAAATTAGCCAAGCGGTTTCTGAGGAGAAGTTTTTCTCTATACATGTCTATCTGAAACATGTGACCCTGGGGCGGGGCCAAATGTGACCCGAGGGTCACCATTTGAACAAACTTGGTAAAGGACCATAAGCTTATAGTAAATGCAAAATATCAAACCTCTGGCTCTTGTCGTTTCCGAGAAGAAGATTTTTTAAAAAAAATTCCTATATAAGTCTATGTAAAACTGTGACCCCCGGGGCGGGGACAAATTTGCCCCCAGGGTCACCATTGGAACAAACTTAGTAAAGGACCATAAGCTGATGCTACATGTAATACATGAGAGCTCTGTGCCTTGTGGTTTCAGAGAAGAAGATTTTTTAAGTTTTTCCCTATACATGTCTATGTGAAACATGTGACCCTTGGGGCGGGGCCAAATGTGACCTGAGGGTCACCATTTGAACAAACTTGGTAAAGGACCATAAGCTTATAGTAAATGCAAAATATCAAACCTCTGGCTGTTGCAGTTTCCGAGAAGAAGATTTTTTAAGTTTTTCCCTATACATGTCTATGTGAAACATGTGACCCTTGGGGCGGGGCCAAATGTGACCTGAGGGTCACCATTTGAACAAACTTGGTAAAGGACCATAAGCTTATAGTAAATGCAAAATATCAAACCTCTGGCTGTTGCAGTTTCCGAGAAGAAGATTTTTAAAAAAAAAATCCTATATAAGTCTATGTAAAACTGTGACCCCCGGGGCGGGGACAAATTTGACCCCAGGGTCACTATTTGAACAAACTTAGTAAAGGACCATAAGCTGATGCTACATGTAATACATGAGAGCTCTGTGCCTTGTGGTTTTAGAGAAGAAGATTTTTTAAAGTTTTTTCCTATATGTCTATATGAAAACCATGCAAAACCTCAATATACAAACTTTGGACCCCCGGGACACGGCCATTTTTGACCCCGGGGACTTTATTTGAACAAACTTGATAGTCTAGGCGTTGGCAATCATTTTAAAAGAAACATTGTTGAAATCTGTTCAGCGGTTCTGGAGAAGAAGATTTTTTAAGGTTTCGACCATATATGGTAATGGCAGCCATCTTGGATGTAGCGCTGACCTAATTTTAACAAATCTAAAAAGCATTCATCTAAGGATCATCCATGTGAAGTTTGATCAAAATTAGCCAAGCGGTTTCTGAGGAGAAGTTTTTCTCTATACATGTCTATCTGAAACATGTGACCCTGGGGCGGGGCCAAATGTGACCCGAGGGTCACCATTTGAACAAACTTGGTAAAGGACCATAAGCTTATAGTAAATGCAAAATATCAAACCTCTGGCTCTTGTCGTTTCCGAGAAGAAGATTTTAAAAAAAAAATCCTATATAAGTCTATGTAAAACTGACCCCTAGGGCGGGGAGAAATTTGACCCCAGGGTCACCATTTGAACAAACTTAGTAGAGGACCATAAGCTGATGCTACATGTAATACATGAGAGCTCTGTGCCTTGTGGTTTCAGAGAAGAATATTTTTTAAAGTTTTTTCCTATATGTCTATATGAAAAACATGCAAAACCTCAATATACAAATTTTGGACCCCCGGGGCACGGCCATTTTTGACCCCGGGGACTTTATTTGAACAATCTTGATAGTCTAGGCGTTGGCGATCATTTTAAAAGAGAAACTGTTGAAATCTGTCCAGCGGTTCTGGAGAAGAAGATTTTTTAAGGTTTCGACCATATATGGTAATGGCAGCCATCTTGGATGTAGCGTTGATCTAATTTTAACAAATCTAAAAAGCATTCATCTAAGGATCATCCATGTGAAGTTTGGTCAAAATTAGCCAAGCGGTTTCTGAGGAGAAGTCGTTTGAAGAAAAGTTAACGGACGACAGACGACAGACAGACGACAGACGACAGACAGACAGACGACGGACGACGGACAACACAGCATCCCATAAGCTCTGCTGGCCCTTGGCCAGTAGAGCTAAAAATGGGGACATAACCATTGCGCATCCGAACTACTCTAAAATCCTGGATTTAGTACACGGACACCTCAGAGGTCATCATTGTGAAATGTCTGAAAACACTTTAAAATTCCAATTATGTGATTATTGTCTTTGTCATCGGAAGTAACCGCTACCCCCCCCCCCCCCCCCATCTCTACCCCACCCCATCCCACTCCTCACCCCGACCCACCCTACCCTACCCCACCCACACAACCCCACCCCACCCAACCCCACAACACCCCATTTTTTCTATAACATCATGTTACTTTTTGTTTGTCAACTCTTTCTTAAGTTGCTCCCACTAAAATCTGACAAGTTGGGGTTCTCAGCTTTAAAAAAAAAAAGTTGCGCCCATGCCTAATCTCAAATCCTGAAATCCTGATCCGCGACTGTATATATACATAGATCACATGTATCCGTGTTTTTAGAATGTTTTGAAAACACTTTTATTCAATTTATATGAACACCTGTGCACGTTTGCAGGTCAGGTAGGTATACGATATGAACACCCGTGCACGTGCACAATCCATTCAAAAGTAGGTGTTCATGTTGGATACCGACCTGATACAAACAAAAGAGTCGTTGTGTAAATTCTGGTAATTGCTCACCTTGTAATAAATATGAATGAATGAATGGTGTTTTACGGCACGTCGACACATAAATAGGTCATA